>JARHVA010001451.1:122500-210000 GCA_037957365.1 Torreya grandis
GTATGGTTCCACATTTATATTATAGGTGATGTACATTTTATTCTAGTGACACTTAATAGCATTGGTATCATTCTAGATAATGCATCATGGTTCCACCTTCTTTTATATTAGTACACTAGGTACTTATATCCATTCATGAGATTTGGAGCATGCATATTTAAAACTAAAGGGATTGATTGGTTATTCAAAATTGGGACTTGATAACTCTTAATTTTCCAAGGTTCAACATGAGGAACCATCTCTCCATGTAATTTAACAAGGGGGAACACTTTTACATCATGATTTTACAGGTTATAAGGCAACATGGTTGAATATTCTTATAGGTTTACTTTTATTAGTGTAGGTTTTTCTTTTTCCCTATTATTTAATTAGGGAAATTATATATTTGTGCCTACATGGAGTTTTCCTACATTCATGGGATAGGCTAGCTTATGTGGAGATGTGTGTCATGGATGTGTCATAGGTGCCATAAGAATGTCATAAGTAACTCCCTTGATGGGAGTTACTTCTCTATTCTTAGCACCTTGTCACGACTTTTCATGGAGGAGTTATAGTCTATTCTTGTGGTGCCTTGACCACCTTTTGTGGAGGAGTTACTTATGTGCTCTCCTATATGTATTCCTCACTTTGGCCATCTCATGTTAATTAGATATTTGGTTTTCTCATATTTGTCTTGTGTAATTTATCTTCTTGTATAATTTCAAATTGCTTTAGTATCTATGTGTTGTGCACTAGCTTCATCTCGTGTGATCACATCTCCATTACATTCACATTATTCAGATTCTGACAACTCTGATATGGTATCAGAGCTACCTCGATAATCATGTGTCTGGTTATGCTATTAGTTTATTTTAAAATTCTTACTTTTCTTTCTTAGTAGTTTTTTGTTTAACTCGGTTGCATTTGAGAATTTTGGTAGAGTTTCTTGAAAACTCATGCAAATCCATACAGAATTCTGTTAAAAAAATTTACTTCTATTGAGTTTCATTCAGATCTCCCTTTAGATATCTAAGTTAAAATTTGCGAAGACATCTTATATAGATCTGTTGTGGCTTCAGCAAGGCAATGGAATTTCTTTTTTTCTGGTCATTCTGCAAGAAAAAATCTCTACAAATCTGGTTCTATTCTTAGACGCCACTTTCAGCTTGGGGTAGCTCTCCAAGAAGCACATCTGCATGTGGAGGCCCATGTGGGGCATCTGGTGGGATGAGGTGTGTGTGGAGTAGGACTCCAGTAGGGCATAGTGGTATTGCATGACATCTAGCATGAGGAAAGGGTTGAGGACTACCAGTCCAGGCACTGCCCACTCATAAACAAAAACCTTGTGAGGCGCATGCTCTCCAATAGTGGCAACCCATTGTGCCCCAAGGCCACACTAGACACTTATTTATTCATGCTTTGCTGAATTGGTAGCTAACCCCAAGTCAAAGCCTCAAATAGGTAGATTTACCCCTCCAAATCCAAGGTATATGATATTGCGCTAATTGCAAATGCACTGAAGAATCACGCCCTAGGCATTGAGTTCAGACCTTTTTTGGTTTCCAATGCCCATGTGGTGGGCCCACCCTCTCTTGCTGTTAAATTGGTAATTCTAATTTTATCTAATAATTATTATAATATTCATAAATTATTAATTTGATTTTTTGAATTAAATTCAAATTGGAAATTAGCATTCAAAAAAGCAGTTTAAAGGTTTTCAAAACTTGTATCTTTGACCTACGAAGACGAAGGGTGAGGCTCAGGTTGGAAGGAGGCCAATTACCCCTCACAAAGACCTCTTTTGGATTATTCTCTCTATTTCAAATCCAATGATTGGTTGGAAGGCCACTTTCTCTCTCAAAATAGGCATTTTTGTAATGTTTTAGTGCTATTTTTCTGCAAAAACACTAGTTTATGGGAAATTGAATCTTTAATATCTTGCAAAGGGTAGCTCAGATTTGGGTGCCATTTTTTAAAAAAGTGTTTTTAATTCAATTATCCATAGTGTGGGCTTGTTATTTTTCAAAAATTCACTACTTTATAAAGTGCCAAAAATTTGGGTCTCCCAGGATGCATTTGCAGTTGAGTCCGACATCCTGTTTGCTTAAAATCTTGCACTAATTTCTCTAAGACACATTATTAGCTGAGTATGATGTCTTTTTAGTGTGCACTTTCATATTTAAGTGGGGTTTAACATTTTTGGGGGGTGTGATTTCTTTTTAGCACTTGCAATTTTTACTTTCATTCTCCTTTCTGCATAATTTCACAACTTGCAATCAACACAACTTCACCTAAATTCAGCTTAAAATGGATTATTTTCAACTTAAACCCATAACACCCTTTAACTATCATGAATGGAAGGTTAAAATGTCAATCATTCTTAGAAGCAAAGGGTTGTATAGGATCACCATGGGTATTGAAGTAGAACCTAACATTGATGTTGAAAAGGTCAAGTGGTACAACCGTAGTGATGAAGCCTATGGATTATTGAGCTTGTCCATGTCTCCAAAACTTCTCTTCCATTTATAAACCTCTAAGACTCCTAAAGACATATGGGACACCTTAGAACTCTTATTTGGGAAGCTTGATGAGATGAGAGGTCATGAGCTTGAAAACAAACTCATAAGTCTAAGTCCTAGCAACTTCGACACCCTACAGGATTTCTTCACTAAGTTTAAGGCCCTTAGATTGCAATTGAAAGAATGCAAGATAGAGAAGAAAGATGATCAACTCATTCTTTCTATTCTTGCAAAGTTAGGTCCAAGCTATTCCGTCTTTGTCTCCACTTTCCATGCCACAAAAAGTGCCCTTAGCACTACATGGAAAATGCCTTCTTTGGATTCATTCATTGCCGACTTGACTAGGGAGCAAGATAAATTGATCCAAATGGTAAAAATGAAGTCTAATCAACCCCAAGCTTTGATAGCTAGAAATGGTAAGGATAAGACTTCAACAAAGGAGAAGAAGAAAAAGAACAAGGACTAGGAGAAGAAGAAAGAAAACAACAATCCTACCAAAAACAACACTGAGTCTTCCTCCTCCAATGCTAAACCTAAGAAGGAGAAGGTTAATTGTTACTATTTTAAAAATACAAGGCATGATGAACACAAATGCATGAAGAAATAAATAGATTACCTAACTCATCTTCTAGAGAAGCACAACATAGGTGTTCCTGAGTCCATCAAGTAGAATTCATCTACCCAAGATTCTACCAAGGCAAAAGGCAAGGGTAAGGAGAAAGAAAAGGGCAAGGCCCTTATAGTAACTATAGCTTCTACAACATCATGGGTCATTGATTTGGGTGCTTCTCACCACATGGGCTCTTCACTAGTTGAGTTTTCATCTTTAGAGCCTTGTAGCATGACTTCAATTAGTTTGGGTGATGACACATCAATTTATATTATAGGGAGAGGGTTAGTTGAAATGGGAGGAACATTCAATAATTTTCTAAGTGTTCCTTCTCTTTCAACCAATCTCTTATCAGTGTACCAAATCACTCACATTGGTCGGGGCATGAGAGTTGAGTTTTCACTAGATTCAGTGGCTATCAGGGAATTGCATAGTGATACTATAGTGGCAGTGGGTAGGGCAGATCACCAAGCCAGGTTATACACCTTCTCACATTTTTCACCTGATTCTTCTCCAAAAACATTGCTAACTCATTTAAATGGAGTTACAAAACTATGGCATGAGTCATTTGCCCACCTTAACTACCGTTACCTTGAACAACTTTGCAAAAATGACATGGTCATTGGCTTGCCTTGTGTCCAATTCTCAAAAGGACTTTGTGAGGGGTGCTCCCTTGGGAAGCATCTTGAAGCAAAATTTGACAAAGGCAAAGCTTGGAGGGCTTCACAACCTTTGGATTTAGTCCACGGTGATGTATCGGGACCCTTTCCCAAACCATTTTTCAGAAGGGCCAAGTGCATCCTCACTTTCATTGATGATTTCTCTAAGTAAACTTGGATATATTTTCTCAAACAAAAGTCTAAAGTGTTTGAAAATTTTATAGACTTCAAGGCTCTTGTTGAGAAACAAAGTGAGAAACCCATCAAGGTTATTTAAACTGATAATGGAGGGGAGTATGTCAGCAACAGGTTTGAGCAATTTTGCACCATAGAGGGGATTGACTTGCAGTGCACAGTCACTTACAGTCCTTCATAGAATGGGGTTACAGAATGCAAAAATAGGTTCTTGAAAGAGATGGGTAGCTGTATGATTCACTCCAAATCCTTAGCACCATAGTACTAGGCTAAAGCCATCAATTGTGCTTTCTACATTCAAAATAGGGTTCCTCACAAAGCTTTGAAAGGGATAACACCCTTTGAAGCTTGGCATAAAAGGAAACTTGATGTTGAACACATTAAGGTTTTTAGATCCCTAGCCATGGCCCACATACTAAAGAAGAAATGCAAAGCTATGGAATGTCAGTCCAAGCTTTGCATCTTTGTTGGATATCTAGATGGTATTAAGGGTTATCACCTTTTAGACCTGATCACTCATGAGTCTTTCATTAAGAGAAGTGTCCACTTTCAAGAGAGTCCTAAAGACTCAACACTTGGCACTTCTTTTCCCTCATTAGATCTACTTCTTCATGATGATTCCTCATTAGATTCAGTTCAGCCACAATAGGTTCTTAAGCTAGAGACATCTTCTTATTCAAGTTCAGATAGTGAGGACAGTGATGTAGAGTCATCCACCTCTAGTTAGTTAGAGGATGAGGAGTTAGCACCTGACTCACCCACTTCTGAGCCACTTTTGGCTAGATAGATACTTGAGAGTGATGGCACTTGGATAGGAGATCCTGTAAATGATAGATATACTATGGGGATTTTTAGAGAGATCCACATGCCTTTTTTGCTTCAGTTTTGGATCTATAGACTTTTCGAGAGGCATCAAGGGTACTTGAGTGGGATAGTGATATGGAGGAAGAATATTCTTCCTTAATCAAAAATCACACTTGGGATTTGACTTCAATTCCTAAGGGAAGAAAGATGGTTTGATTTAGGTGGATATATCAGACCAAGTTTGTAGCAGATGGGTCAGTTGATAAGTACAAGGCATGATTGGTCACCAAGGGTTTCTCATAGATGGTAGGGATTGACTACTCAAAGACCTTTACACCCATTACAAATATGACTTCTATCCAACTCACCTTAGCTATTACCACAACACATGGTTTGGATGTGCACCAGATAGATGTGAAGAGTGCCTTTCTTCACAAAGACCTAGAGGAGGAGATCTCCATGGAGCAGCCACCAGGATTTGTTCAGGATTCTTCCTTAGTATGCAAACTTAGGAAATCTATCTATGGCCTCAAATAGGCCCCTTAGGCTTGGTATGCCAAGATGGATTCCTTCCTTCTCAAAGAAGTTTCACTAGGTGTCATTCTGACGCCAATGTCTACTTCTTATGGCAGGATATTAGCTCCTAATTTTGGTTCTATATGTTGATGACCTTTTGATCACCGAGAGTTTTTCATTGGCTATTATAGTGGTGAAGGCATCTCTCCAGGATAGATTTGACATGACAGACTTGGGTTTATTGCACTACTTCCTTGGCATCGAGATCTCACAGTCAAATTTAGGGATTTCTCTTGCACAGCCTAAGTATGCTCTTGACTTATTGGCTCAATTTCACATGGCTGATTACAAGCCATCTCTGACTCCCTTTCTATCAGGAGTCAAGCTTGAGGCTGATTGTTCTTCACCATTGGTTGATGCCACTTAGTATCGACAACTTGTTGGTAGTCTCATCTACTTGACTCACACTAGGCCTGACATATCATATATAGTGAGACTTGTCTCTAGATTTATGTAGGAACCTCATGAGCTGCATTGGAAAGCAACTAAAAGGATATTGCATTACATATAGGGTTCACATAGATATGGGATTCATTATAGATTTGGAATAGAAGTTGACTTGGTTAGATATACAGATTCAGACTGGGCTGGTGATTCATAGACTTACAAGTCCACTTTTGGTTATAGTTTCTCTCTAGGTTTTGGTCCTAGCAGTTGGTCTAGCAAGAAGCAGAATGCAATTTCTATATCATCCATAGAGGTAGAGTACAGGGGAGCTGTTAATGTAGCTACTGAGGTTATTTGGCTTTAAGGGATACTTTCTAAGTTTGGCATTCTTATCAGGCAGCCCACCATCATTTATTGTGACAACTAGAGTACCATTCAAATTTGCAAGAATCTAGTTTAGCACCAGGGGACCAAGCACATAGAGATTCACATGCATTTCATTTGGGAGCTTATTCATAGTTGGGTCAATGACTTGATATTTTTCCATTATTCAGTGTAGGTTACAGACATCTTCACCAAACCTTTCACTGAGAGAAAGTTCATTCATCTATGAGCTCTTCTTGGGGTGCGCTCCACATCTACAGTAGCATCATCTTCGGTGGGGGGGCACTAGCCTCTTCCTTTCTTTTATGTCTCTCTTTTGGTGGGGGGGGGGAGTTTTTTCCTATGGTTTTTCTCCTTTTATCTATCTTATGGGAGATTGTATTTGTACAGGGGTACCTCATCAGGCCTAGTTTTTGGGACCCATTTTATATTTCCACACTGCCCACCTAAGTTGCACTTATGGGGGGGGTATTAGTGTAGGCTTTTATTTTTCCCTATTATTTAATTAGGTAAATTATAAATTTGTGCCTATATGGATTTTTCCTACATTCATGGGATAGGATAGCTTATGTGGAGATATGTGTCATAAGAATGTCATAAGTAACTCCCTTGATGAGAGTTACTTCTCTATTCTTAGCAGCTTGTCACCACCTTTCATGGAGAAGTTACAGTCTATTCTTGGGGTGCCTTGACCACCTTTTGTGGAGGAGTTACTTATGTGTTCTTCTATATGTAGTCCTCACTTTGGCCATCTCATGTTAATCAGATATTGGGTTTTCTTCTACTTTTCTTGTGCAATTTATCTTCTTGTATAATTTCAAATATCTTTAGCATCTATGTGATGTGCACTAGCTTCATCTCATATGATCACATCTCCATTGCATTCGCATTATCTAGATTTTGGAAACAACTCTGATAACTTCTTCCATTCTCTATTTTAAATTTTTAAAATTTAGAGTTTCATATTTTTCAAATTTAAAATGTGGATGGTAACTACTTCATGTTTTATTGTAGGGTTTTTTTAAATAAACTTCCCACACAATTAGAGTTTCTTATCAAAAGATAAGCTATGTTGTACACACTTGGATTTTTTATTTCTTATTTAATCTAGAAATTTAATTACTACAATAAAGTTTGGGGGAAATATATATAGATAAATCTAGTCATATGTATTTGATAATGTTAATTATTTAGATATGTTTAAACACTTGATTTATTCCCAATAACATGCATCTTATTTATCATTCCTATAGACATTTATCTATATGTAACATTGATTTCTATGTTATCCATCACTACTACAAGGGATTTTCCTAGTCAGTGCTCAATCTCTTCTATATAAATATTAGACTTGTTCCCATCTAAAAATAATTATTTTTACTCTTTTGGGATAGGTTTGTACTAAGAAGATAGGTATGCTGCCATGGAACTACCCAACAAGAGTGGCTTTGTCCCAAAACCATTTAACAACAAGTTTTAAAAATAAAAAACATTTATTTGGGTGATCCTACATGTTTAAAAAGTTAGCTAAAGGAAATTATTCCAAAGGTTCACTATAAATACAAATTAAAGGTCATTCAATATTCCTATGTTGGAACTATCTATTGAACACTTGTACACTACTGGACATTGAGAAAATATACCATATTCTTCCCAAATTCAAGATAGTTCACTTGGATAAGTCACAATACAAGTTTGAATCATTTCAAAAAAAATTAATAGATAACATTTTAAAGTATCAAAGATAAATTTATAATTACATACATATAGTCAATGCGTACAATTGCACAATCACTATAGTTTTGAGAACTATGTGTGGCTTAATTACCTCCTCAAATTATTTTGATATGTAGGCAATGGTCAATCATCAACATGGGTGATTAGGGTCAACTCATCCCATACACTTCCCCTTTTTTCCATCTTTCTATCTCTCAAAATTACCCCTAGGGTTTCCAAGGCAAAGAGAAGGAAAAAAGTGATTTTTGCACAACACTAACTAAAGTGAAGTATATCAGCCCTCTCAGTAGAAATAAGAATAGGAAGTAGAACAATCATATTTTTGTCATAGTCAAAGTAATTTAAAATTAAATGGACATGACTAGCCTACATTATTATCTAGGGAGCATGAACATATCACAATATATGCACAAACCCTATTTATATATCTAATTTGTCACATTTTTGTCTTATTTTTTTTTCACTATCATACATCTACTATAGTTATCCAACAATTAGAAAATATTATCTTAATCTTGGTTGTACTTAATATTTTATCATATGTCACTTGTCAATCAATTTAAATTTTATTCAATTTTTCTTTACATTTATATTTATTCTTACATGTCATATACTTTAATTTTGATAGATCTATCAAGTTTTATACCTTTAAACAACATTTATTTTTCCCACCAAAAATAGGTTAAAACATGAGCCTTATGATTTCACATTATATCATGCATATGATATGGTAAAATAAATGATTTATGGAATGATCTCCAACATATTATCCTTCAATGTCTCTTTTATTAAAAATGTTCATAAATTCTAAATATACTTGGGATATTACACATGTTCATGGATTTTAATTAATGGTTCTAAAATAATTCCACCCCTAAAATACAAAGTTACCTTTATGAGCCACAGAGGGTTGAAAATCTTCCTCCTCTTTAGGTGGCTAACATAGGAATCTTTGGACCATAAGTGATTATTGTGTATTTCAAACATGAAAATTGTTTGAGTTATGTGTCATATCATAAGGATATCACCACAACCTTATTCTTTAGATAGATTGTTATATGTAGTAAATAGGGCTCTATTTGATTTTGAAACAATTTTAATATGTTTGGGGATTCAAGGGAACTTGAAAATTGGGGGATTGGAGATTTTTTAGGATGATAAATTGTAAATGGGTAGATAGGTTAGTATTTTGGATAATATTCTTGGTTATTAGGGTATTAAGATCTCTAATATATTTGATATTGCTACCTTTAATAGCTGCTATCTCAATGGATAATAAATTAAGCATTTTTTTCACTTTATCCAACTTATTTGAGGCTTGATAAGATGTGGGGAGATGATTAATGGCATAGATAGGTAATGGAGATGGAAACTAACTAGGGTTATAAATCTATAGAAATAAAGGCATAATAAGTCTAGGGACCATCTTCCCTACATGTATTAGGATATTATTTTCTAATATAGTAACCTCATAAGCAATATGAAGGGTATTTTCTCACATGGATTAGATAATAATGGATATATCTAATATATAAATTTATATTAGGTAGGGGCATATCTTAGATGGTATTTTTTCTAGGTTATCTTAAAACTCATATTAAACTTTGATATTTTCTCCATAGTTTTCCTTTTCATGGTAGTTAGTTTTATAAATATGGACATATTATCTCCTCTTTCCTTAAACTAGTTGTACAATAATGATCCTAGCTCATCCCAAGTATTTATGGATGCAGGTGCAAATCCTTTATACTATTATAATGTTTTATTGTTGAAGGAAGTGACAAGACAATTGAGTGCCACATCTACATCTCATATATTATAGGTTGAAAAAATATGGTTTATAAGATTAATTTATCCTTCACCTAATAATATTAATAGGGATTTTTGTCACAAAATATGAGATATTATTCCAAACCTAGATGTTTAAGGGACTACCACCATCCCATGTAACATAGGGATGGATTTTTTGTGGGGGATTATTATGGGCCATAATCTTTATAGGTGAAGAACCTCAATTAGATGAAGGAGATAACATGTCAAAAGTAGGAGAGATGTAATTATAATAATATATATTCCTCTTATATTTATATTGGTTGATTGTATTTTTACCACTAAACTTTGGCCTAGATCTCCTTTGGATACAAAGTTGCTATGTTTTCCTATCCCATAAAAAACAAAGCATAATTTTTTTTCACAACTACGTATATTAGTGTTTGTATACATTTGTTCGATAGATAGAATTATATTTAGTTATTTTATGTGTACCATGCATAACTTTCATACTTAGCTTATCTTGTTTCCATCATGCCAAAGTTATTAATATGCACCATATTGGAAAGCATTAAGAAAAATGACAATGGTCATCACAAAATCTTGACCAGGCCCATGTTCAACAATTAAAATGTCAATATCAAGGTCTCATGATCATTTACATTATAGGTAGCATTAAAAAAATCATCTCACAAGGAAAATTAAAGGATAAATTCATGTATATCTAACCTCATGGAGTAATTTTCTCTTAAAACATAAACTAAACCTATTTTTAAAATGCACATAAGAAATGAGGACTCATTCATTTAGTTTCAATAAGGTCAAATGATTTAGGTATTATCTTACATGCTTGTCTAAATATGAAAAAATTTAACTAATTCAAAAAATTTAACATAATTCAAGGATATATTTACTAGTGTTCCCATACAATATATAAAAAAAGATAAGGATGGCTAAAAAGACCCTAATTTCCACTTGGTAAACTTCATATCAACACAATGATCACTAAAATAATGAATATAATTTTCATTAATAATAGTAAATAATCAAACTAAATAGTCAAAATAAATTTGTCAAAAATAAGTCATTCTATATCTATATCAACATCATGTTAATGAATCTTGAAACTTTGACAAGGTTATTAAAGAGATGATTTATTAAGTATTTAAACATTAATTTCAAGGTAAAAGAGCTTAAGAATAAATCATTATTTAATAAGTTTAATACATCAATATAGTGAGTATATTAAAAATGGGAAAATCATTCCCACTTTCCATGTACCATAAAGTAGTCAATCCCTATAAAACTACTTGAAATATAACTCAAGCCCTTATGCTCTACCTTTTATCAGTGTTGGATTATATCCTTGGATAAGAATTCATTAAATAGGGTGGATTATTTCAAGAGGGACTTGAATAAGCTCAATAATATGACATTGTGATCCATCTTACACCCTCCCATGGACTAGGAGATCATCATGAGTGCATTTATGACCTTGTATGCCTTTTAAAACCTCTTTTGACTTCATTTTTAATTGGTAAATCTCCACACATAGACTTTTGAAAAGTTTTATTAGACCTCATATAGACCCTAAGACATATTCATCATCATCTAATGATTATAAACAATGAATTCAAGACCCTTTTTAAGAATAAAAACTAATGCAATGGCCAAGTTTCAAATGGTAAGGGTTGATATTTGGCCTAGGAGGCCAACATATCAATATTTTTGGTGAATAATAAGGGTTGTTTGCCTACAAAACAAATAGAATAGTTGACTTGGGAAGTTAATTGGGCATGGAGTCAAAAGAATACTCAAAATAAACTAGACACACAACTGTACTAGCCTCAATAAAACTAAAAATCACCCTCAAACAATAAAAAAAGAAGAATAACAACTAAAATACTAAAACACTATGCAATCATCACTTAGGGGAAGGAAATATACAGCCAAACTAATAAAACTTTATGCAATCAGAACTTGAAGAAAGTAAAAAAGATACCTACTTAAGTAAAAAGTCTCAACACATCTATATCCCACTTAGATTAAAGTAGAAACCCATAAAATTTCTCCCATCTAGTTGAAAAGGATGGAGGGAAGCCTACTTTTTAGACATCATTCTTAGCCAATCAAATTCTTATTTGGTCACCCATATCATTACACCAATTTTTAATAGATATACTAAATTAAACATGTCACCTATGTAGAAAAAATCTTCTAGTATATCATTGAGATTCAAATGCACAACTTGGTTATGGTCTTCACCTAGCCACTTTGGTTGACATCCTATTTTCTCCCCCCTTTAGGAAGAACTCAATTTTGAAATTTTTGTTAAGACCAAAAAAATATAATTGTTTGATGGGAATATTAGGCCATACTATTGGTGTGATAAGATAGTTTTTATCATCTAAGGTGTATTAGGACAATTAAAGTGTGATGTGAAAACTATGAATTCATAGGTATCTTTAAGTTTCTCCTCAAAATCCATTAGTTTGCTTGATGCCTCAATTTCTTGGAAAATTTTGAGGTAATACTACCATGCCTGATCCAAAAATTCTTTGGGATATAAGGTGCTATGTAAGAGAGTTTTTTTTTGGATATTAGATATATATTTACCTACTACAACCCCTTTTATATCTTTATTTTAAAACTTAGGATCAACTCATTGACTTATAGCCTCAAACTATTAGACTATGCCAGGTTTCATCAAGTAAGGAAGGGACTTCATCTTGAACCTCACAAATGTTTACAACCTCATATTCTAAATATTCCTTAGGATTAACATCATATAAGCCCTTAACCCATTCTTCAAATGTAAAATCAATAGTTTATTCAATTGGCACAAAAAAAAATGATGGATGGTGTCTTATTGTGACTATGATTGTGTTTTCAAACTAATCTTAATCTGATCAGGGCCTTATTATGTAATCACATACTCACATTTAAGGCTTTGATCATCCTCAAGGAACACTAACTCTTCATCTATATCAAATCCTTGTCAAATAGAATGATCCTCTTCCTACTATTCTAATTATGATTTTTTTGGTTTATGGGAAAAAAGAGGGTTTATAATGACTATTTCCTCATATTTTTCACTTGAATCACCCTCATATTCACCTAAATTACATAAATTTTATCTCCATACAATAATTCATCCTTTGAAAAGAGAGAAGGTGGGAGTGAAATAGGGTTTAATTGATGAAGTAGAAATGTTTTTATCAATGTTAGGCATCTTGAAATCAAGATGTTTGGTTTAAGAAGACTACCATGGCTGATAAGATTGAGGTTCTTAATGAAGAGGAGGCTCTTAAGAGGGTTGTTCTTGAGAAATAATATGATTATTTTTCACATGTATAGGCTTTCTCAAATAAAAGGGACCTCTAAAACTCAGAACATTAAAACAAGAAGGTTTACTTGAAAGATCAAATTATTTACCTTGTTTGAAGCTTGCTATTTTGAATGTAGGCTATTGCATTTTCATAGGTTGGTCTATAATTTTATGGGTAGTTTATTTGAAGCTATAAATGGAATGGATTGATTGAGATGTGATTTTTTGTGCTTGCATAAGCAATTGACATATTTTCTCCTCTTTGGCTATAATTTTTTTAGCCAAACCTTCCTCATCATACCTTTTCTACTCACTCACCTCTTCCTTATGGAAATAAGCTTGATAAGAAATCTCTTCCTACTACCTAATATAATCTTTCTCTCTTTAAATCCATCTCATATATTTATTAAAGTATAACATTATATATTTGATGCTAAAATTAGCCATATTGTGAGGATAACTAGGAGAGTAACAACACTGATTGAAAATAAGGTAGCCTTCTTGAAGCTAGTTGTAAGCATCAATAGGCTACCATAAGGGTTGAGATGGGGTGGGATGGAGGTAAAAATTATGAATAAATTAGTATCTTACTAGTTCAGGCCTATTTTGGGTGAAACCAAAAGTGTTTTCATCTTGATATGAGGGATATAAAGGCATAAAAATAACATCTTCATGAAATGGGGGCTAAAAAATCATATCTTTAAGCACTCAGATTTCTTAAACTAGTATATTAATACTTATAGTTACCATGGTGTTTAAGAAACTACCCTAAATGGAAATATTTAATGAAGAGCACACCAAAAATATTCAATAGATGATGCTAAGATCACTAAAACTTATCCCACCAAACATTCCAAAAATTGTTATCAATGTTGAAATCTACCATTGGAGAAGGAATTTTAAAAAAAATCCTTTCAAAATAGTACAATGGGACCCCCCTAAGAATTTGGGTCACCTATGGTTAGAGTGAACCTCCAGAGAGGGATGATTCCATTGATGGATCACCTAAAACCAATACTAAACTATTATAAATTTTAAGGAAAAGAGAGAAAGAAAACACAAATTATACCTATTTAAGAAAGGTGATACACCAAATATGTTATGATCCCTATAATAACCTCTTAATAACGTTATAAGGCTAAATATAGACTAAAAATATCTCAAACACTCTTCAAATTAGGACCTTCATACATCTGTGTTTCATATTAGGGTTGTGATTCTATGCGTAAGACCTGAAGGGATGATTGAAAAGTTTTATATCAAACACAATCAATTGGTTTCCATAATAATTCAATATCCTAGACAATTTCAACACAACATATAACCTATATAACTTAGCCTATTGATATCAAGGTGAAAAAAAATAACATATGATTTAACTTTTTAGGGTTATAAAGTGTAAGACCTAGGTTGTTAAGGGGTTTGAGTATAGTAAATTATGGTAGAGATATGCAATAGATACAACCACTAATTTTTAATAGAATTGACCTATTTTAACCTTTCTAAAATATCAATAAATAATGTAAACAAGTAATTAGATGGAAATTAATTGAGATGGGAGATATGGAGGCTACAAATTAAAATAGGATTTGTTTTGAGTGTTAAAAATAAGATCCAATTATCAAAACCCTTATTGGAGAATAGTGCCAATAGTGATAGTGTCCTCATTTTGGAGCTAGTGTCCTCTTTGCATAGCTATTTTAAGCTTTTAAGTACACCTGTATCAGATTTTACCAAGCCTATTACTATGTGCACAAGTTTTGATTCACTTTAAGTGACCTATTTTGATTAATTTTTTATGCAAACACTAAACCTCCATGTTTCTAAGGTATCTAGTTGGAAAAAGTATCAAAGTGTGATGTTATTGGGGTAATATGGACATCCTCAACACCCTACTATGATGAGAGTTTCCTACATACCAATAATCCAAGGAGGGATTAAGACTAATGTAGTTTTCTCCACCTAAGTGCTAGTGCAAGTACAAATGAAGCTAGTATGAATGCTAGTTTGATTAGATCTTGAGATTGGAAATAAAAGTATTCTAAGCTTAGGATGGCTATAGATGGCTATATATAGAAGTAGGTCAGAATAAGGATTGATAACCATGATCATTCATAACTTATTCTAAGTTATTTTGTGTTGTTTGCATCTGATTTACATCTAGTTAATAAAGGGATAAAATTAATGTGTGTGTGTGTGTATTCCTAGTGCTTATGCAGGTCTTAAAATAGGTCTAGGTTAACCCTCTATGGTTGTTGTTTTGACAATATATCCATTGGTATCCAAAGGTAGGAAAAGGACAATAGTGCCCAAACTAGGACACTAACACCATTGACAATACTATCAAAATTATGGCCCTAGTGTCTAGGTGGTAGAAACTAAGGCACTATGGAATAAGATACTAAACTGAGGGTTTAGGACTACTTTATGAATGTTTATATATGTGTGTGTCTTGCACAAAGATTGAAGAAGTGTCTAAATAAGCCTTAAGATAGGTTTAGGGATAAAATAGGAATGGGTACTCTCAAATAACATTATTAGTAATCAAGTGTCACTTTTTGATGACTACATTTTCCTTCCCCGCTTTTATTCTATAAATGTATCAAAGAAAAATGACTAGGATAAAGGAAAAAGAATCCTACCTAAACTTAGATGGGAGGTAAAGCTTGTGAATATAGATATGAGTATGTGAAGCATGTTCCATTTCATGTCTTGAAAATGAAATGTGCATAAATTAGTCCTTACTTATGAGATATCAAAATCAGATAAAAAAACTAATTAAAGAGAGAAGAGAAAAGAAAGGAATAAATACACCTCATTGTGTACATGAACCAATGTATAAACCTGGTGATAACCTATATGTGTAGATAGTGATCAATTGGTGAATAACATGGATTAAGCTTATGGATTACTCAATCCCCATGTGTGGGTGCCTCAATAACTCAATATGGTTTTGATTCCATCATTTCCCACCCTTTCTTGGTGGATCATGACCTATGAATAGCTTGGATTGGAATGATGGTGTGTTCAACCCTCATATGTGGGTGGCTCAAGAACTCAAGTAGGATATGAATCCATCAATGACTGCCCATTTTAGTGGATTCATATAAACCAAAGATATGTGATGTAACTAAACTATATAATATGGCTCTAGGCCACTAAAAAATTCTAAAATTTAAAACAACTTTGGGCCACTCAGGAATATTAGGTAGATTTGGGACACTCAAGAATACCAACCACTACAAATAGAATAATAAATCAATCTAGTGTGTAACTTCAAAAATGGTTTTTAGTGTATACAAAATATATAATGACATGGAATTTATCATTCCATCTGATCCATTAGGGCATAAGTGAGCATACAAAAACAATGTACCATGCACATGCCCCCAAATTTGATATTTGAGTATATGGATTCTGGATTGAGTTATAATAATTTATATCTAAGTATATAAACTAAAAAAATAATGATCACATCATACATGATTCCCCTAATTTGAAAAAATGGTATGAATCTGTGCCAAACTGAGTCAAAACTAGAAATTTATAATTAAACCTATGAAAACCTAGATTATACCTACTATACATTTCTAGCTAATCTAGAATTTATTGAAATTAAGGCTATTGAATAGTAGTAACATTTATTAGATAGTAGTGTTGGTGGTGATAGTGTCCTAATTTTTATGCTAATGTCCAATTGTACTAATTTTTATGCAACTAAAATGGGTCCCAATGTCATTATTTTCCACTATATTTTCTTAAAACTATTTTTGTATTCTATGCCTATGTGCTAAAAAATGTACTTTGAGTGCATTCAAATAGCCTGATCTATGTGAAAAGCCTCTGTGAATGCCCCTTATTTTGAAGGGAGTTATTGAACATGTTCAAGAAATGTCCTCAAATTAAAATATCCATAAAATGTGTGTTAACTAGATAATATATGATAGTTGTATAATAAACCAATATAATGTGCATACATAACATTAGAATATAAGATAATATGGTCATAAGTTTTTAATGTACAATGCATGTTAGATCTAACATTCACAAGGTTTTCAAGATATATATAATAATGTAAGCATGTATATGAATAGAAAATCTAAGAAATAAATTGATTAGCTACCTAGGGGGATGGGGCATGATGTCCAACGAGGCACCTAAAGAAGAAGGAGAGATGCATGAGATCCCTCATGGAATATAAAATTGGAGTGTGAAACAAGTAATATAAAAGTGTCATGGCCATGATACATATATAAAATAATATAAAAAACACACATGAGGCACACAAAGTAGGCCAAGTGGTCATAATACAAGGGACATGGGTACATGTCACTAAATTTGATAAAGTAAGATATACAAGGACATGTTCAAATATCCACATACACAAACAATAATAAAGTTATTTTAGACCCATATGGAAGGACATGTTCAAATGTTTGCATACATAATCAATAAATCACACACTAGGACATGAGAACATGTCCAAAGCACACATATAATGAGAAGAAGTTGGTGTCGAGCCATAGAGCAATGGCATATTCAAATTCACTTTAATATAAGAGCCATAAAGACACAACCAAGTCTAAACTAAGAAATCTATAAATTAAATTATTCATAAAAAGGTGGTACAAATCTATATAAGATCAAAAATGTACATAAACTTAGTTTAAAGTAGTAATAGTCATCAAACAATATAAGTAGGTGTAGGATGATCAATATCAACATATAACAATGCTAAATTTACGATGTAGAGTTTATAAAGATGTAACCTGGTAATCAAAACTATGTATAGTATGTACCCAAATGGGAGAATGCGTCAAATGAATAACCCATGTATCTATGTATATGCCCATAGTGGGTAGATAGTAACAAACTTGGATTTGTGTAGTGGACCTAGGTCATGTTAGTATCTGTGAAAACTCAACAAGAAAAAGTGAAGCATGTATGCATGATAAAATCCCACTCTACTAAAATAGATAGAATATGTAGTGTCTTGTAAATATGTTAATGCATACAATCTATAATTTTTATTTTTGAAATAAATATTTGAATGTTTTTATGTTTTAGCATATTATATTTTTTTTGTATTTTTTTGATATAAGCTATATATAAGTAACATGAAAATGAAACTATATACAATGAGTAATAAATAAATAAAGTATTTAAAATAAAAGAGGAACATATTAATTGATTATTCTCATGGGAGACTCACTATCAATGTGGCCAATGTCAAATAAAGGAACAATAATCATATGTGTTATGTGAAAAGGTAATTATTTCCCAAAACATATTGTACTAATTGATATATATCTATCACTACCTATGGAGTGGTGCTAGTAATATATGAATCTAATTGGGGTAACCTATGAACTATAAGGGTCTTAGGGGCCCATCTAGTATAAGATGATTTAACTTGTGTGGGTGCCCTATTCGAAGAACCTTAGGATTTCAATAACACTGATCTTAGAAGGATAGGGGTAGAGGGAAGCCCTCTAAAATTTGAAACATATATTTGACATAAGGGTCTCTCTTATAAGGGACTCTATGTGAGAGTGTGCATATGTGGTAACAATATAGGATTAGAACTCACCTACATTGGTGGCTCAACTAAACACTATGTTATATTTATGGGAACTGTGATAAAAAATACAACTAGTAGTTGTAGTGTGATTTCTTATGGGATAGTTAAAGGATATTCATATAAAAGACCATCAATTTTGACCACTTGATTATCATGTATATTATTTATGCATCTATTCATGGTGTATGCAATGTCTTGTATCTGCTATATCCATGGCCTACCTAATAACATGTCAAATGTGCCTACACTAGGTACTATTAATAATCTAGTGTCCACATGTGTTGGTCCAACTTATAGTGAAAGTATGATCTCCCTAATGGATTTCTAAACATGGCCACTAAAAACGTGAATAAATTTATTGGTTGGATTAATGTCCTTATCTAAATAACCAAAATGTTGTAGAAGTGTGATAGTGCACATGTTAATACTTGACCTAATGTCATCCATAACACTTTGAATAGGATGATGATCAATGTAGGCTCATATAAAGAGTGCATATAAATATGAAATGCCATCAACAATCTCCTATTCTAAGAAAGTGATGAGTGGTCTATTTGGTAATGTATTATGATAGACACCATTAATATTATTTAGAATGTGTCCATCCTCTATAGTAGTGTGCTATGATTCTCCTGGTGGATGTGCCTAATATGTATAGTAAACACATGAAATGCCCTTGCCTCATTAGTTGTATGTTCTGGAAATGGATCTTTAAATATTTTTAATTCCTTATCTTCTATTTTTTTTAAATTTGCCTCTATGGGTGTCTTAACATCAATTATGTTGGCCTCTATCAAATCATATATCTTATGTTTCAAGCTGATGTATTAGTTTGTAGTACAACCTGGTGCCTTGTTATATTTATATAATGGATTGGAATCATAGATATTTGGAAGAGGATATGTCATATCAACCTATTTTATTATAGGGAGAGATATGAAAATTCATTCCAGGAATTGTTGTAAAACATTTATCAGTGATTATGGGAGGTTGGTGAAAACTCTCCATGGAGGAGATGATAAAACCAAACAAAGAGTGGGTCTAAAGATGTGTTAACTTTTACCTTTTGATCACTCTTATTTTAAATCGACCTTAGTTGTTATGGAGGATTATTATAAATATTAATATTCGAATCTAATCTACTTATGCACCTTAAGTTTCCCATAGAGAGAATCTTGACTTCTCATTCTTTCACTATGTGACATAATTCTATGAATGTTAGAAACTTCTTAAACAAGATAACTTCATGTAATGTTGGTAGTAAATTCTGTTTGAATATGTGTTAGATTTCTCTATCTACCTTGGGGATAATCATCATTTCCAATATAATTTAATATCACAAGACATATTTTTCAATATGCTCATTATATTTTTGCTTAAGTTGAGCCACCTAAGCATATGAGATCTTATCACTAATGTTGATTAGAAAGTGTGCCAAAAACATATATTTAAATGGGTTTAATATTGTGATAGACTAATTTGGAAGATCATATAACCATTGTAAGGCATAGTTCATTAAAATTCATGGGGTAAATGATGCTCTAGGTCACCTTTTTCATCATACAAAGTAACCTTAGGTGCCATAAATCAAGATGGCAAGGGATATACCACTATGATTTTTTCCAAAGGTGTATGTAAAGTAACATGATAACCAAGGAGTATGATGTTCTAATATCACCTTATTCAAGATGTAACACCTAATCCTATAGAGAATGAATCTCATGTATAAGGGATGACACATCAAGAGAAGAGTGTGTATTAGCCATAGGAGGTGTAATTGGTACTAAAGGGTGTTGATTTAAAATAAGTTTTTGTACATTCTGAGTTTCCCCCAAAGTAGGTGTAATAATATTGTTATCTAGGGGAAAATAATATTGACCATTATTTTATTTATTCTTTATTTCCATTATGGCTTGTAGAATCTGTACATGATCATGGGGTTGTTTTCAAAATTTGCCTCTGAAACTCTATAAAATCCCACACTTATTGACAATAATATTTTCATTATCAAGTGGGGGGAGAGTGTCTTAATTCCCATATTTTTTATTATTTTAATCTTGGTTACTTTTTGAATCACTAGTTATAGATACACTATGTTATGATGCATTATTTTGATATATAACATTGCTTTCCACAAATTGACTAGGTGAAGATGCATATACATGATTGACACTAGTGTGCCTTTGATGCTTTTATATTATAATATAGTTTTATAGTGTTTTAATATTCTCATGTAATATTTGATTCTAAGTTTTTAATTTTGAAATGGACTTTCTCACACTGATAATTTGATCTCTTAGAGTCTCACAAGTGCAAACCTAATTGATTTAGATTGAATGTGTAGGCACATGCCTCACAAAGAAGATGTGGAGGTATGGATAGGCTGAGTATGGGCATTATTAATAATATTAAATGTTGATTAATCTCATGGATGAATGATAGTAATGAGCTCATTATAGGTAAAGTAGTTATCAACCTCATGGAGATGAGGAGTTTAAAGATATATTTTCCTATGCATAAGACATGACATTGAAAATTAAAACTTGGTTGTTAGCTTATGTAATAAATCCTTTATGTATGTAATTATTTTTTTCTTAATTGAATTCCACATAAGATAAAAATAACATACTATATATATATAATGGAATATGACATATATTTTAACTAATATAAAATAGTAGGTACATATGTGTTTATGTCATCTTTGAATTCATTCTAAATGAAATAAACTAATCATGCAAAGGAAACTAGAAAAAAAATTATTAAAAAGTGATAAAATTCATTTTTAATTATTATCATGACTTTATGAAATATAAATAATAAAATACAGGGATCTAAAATATGACTGTGGGTCTTAGAATTTTATAAATATAAACACTAGGGTTATCTAGGGTTAAAATTTACCCATCTTACTTAGAATTTTATAAATATAAACCCTAGGGTTATCTATGGTTAAAAAAATTTCACTATTTTAAGTAATTTGGGTTCACCAAATGATTTAACTTTTTAGGGTTATGGAGTTTAAGCCCTAGGTTGTTAAAGCATTTGAGTGTAGTAAATCAGAATAGAAAAATACAATAAATAAAACCACTAATTTGTAATTGAATTGACCTAATTTTACCTTTCTAAAAATAGAAATAAATAATGTTAACAATTACTTAGTTATATATTGATTAAGATCAGAGATCTAGATGTTAAAAACTTGGACAAAAGCTAATATGAGTGTCATAAATAGGATCTAATCATCAAAACCCTTTCTATATATCAGTGCCCTAATTAGATAGTAACACTAATAGTGATAGTATCCTCTTTTTGTTTCTAGTGTCCTTTATGTAAGATTATTATAAGCTTTTTGGTGCACCTGTGCCAAATTATTCCAAGCCTTTTCCTACATGCTTAAGTTTTGATTCCATCTAGGTGACCTATTTTGATTAATTTTGTATGTAAACCTTAAACATCCATGTTATCATGGCATCCAATTGGCACAAGTATCAAATTTTGATGTTAGGGGGGTAGGATGGACATACTCAACACCACATTGTGATGAGATTTTCCTATATACCAATACTCCAAGGAAGGATCAAGCCTTATATTGTTTTCCCCACCTAAGTGTTAGTATAAGTGCAAGTAAAGCTAGTATGAATGCCAATTCAAGTTATTTTTATGGAGTTTGATATTAAAAATATAAGTATTTTAATCTTGGGATGGATGTTAATGGTTTTATGTATAAGTAGGGTAGAATAAAGATTGATAACCTTGATTTTTCACAACTTGTTCTAAGGTATTTTGTGTTATTTGCATCTAATTTCCATCTAATGAATAAAAGAATAAAATTCATATATATATATATATATATATATATATATATATATATATATATATATATATATATATATTATCCTAGTGCTTATGTAGGTATTAAAATAGGTCTAAGCTGACCCTAGGTGGTTTTTTTTAAAAGGATATCCTTTGGTGGCCAAAGGTGTGCAAAGGAAAATATCACCCAAACTGGGACACTAGCACCATTGGCACTACTATCCAAATTATGGTTCTAGTTTCCAAGTGGCAACACTTAAGGCACTAGGGGCCAGGTTGCTAAAATTAAGGTATGGGTCTACTTTAGGGATGTTTGGGGACATATGTGGTCTAATTAAGGTTGGATAAGTGTCTAAATAGGTACTAAGATAGGTCTAGGGCTAAACTAGTGATGGGTGGTCTCAAGTAACACTTTTATAACTCAAGTGTCATTTTATATGATTACGTTCTCCCTCTTTTATTATAGAAATAAAAAAAATAAAAATGACTAGGATAAATGAAAAATAATCATAATTAGACTTACTTAAGAGGCAAATCCTATGAATCTAAATCTAAGTATGTGAAACATACTCTATTATGTGTCCTATAAATGAAACATGCATAAATCAGTCCTTACTTAAGAGATTTCAAAATAAAAGACAAAACTAAGTAAATATATAAGAGAGAGGAAAGGAATGAATACACCTCACTGGGTATGTGAAATAATTCATAAACTTGGTGATAATTTATGTGTGTGCATGTAAATAATGATCAATAAGTGAATTACTTGGATTGAATTCATGGTTTGCTCAATCCCAATGTGTGGGTAACTTGGACTGAGCTTATGGATTTCTCAATCCCAATGTGTTGGTGGATCAATAACCAAATCTAGCTTTGACTCTATCATTTCCCACCCATACTTTGTGGATCATGATCTCAAAATAACTTAGATTGGACCAATGGTGTTTCTTACCTTCTCATGTTGGTAGATCAAGAACTCAAGTAGACTATGACTCCATCAATACCTACCCATGTGTATTAGATGCATCTAAAATGAAATTTCATGATGTAACTAAACTATATAAGATGGATTTGGGCCACTTAAAAACATTGAAATGAAAAATGGCCCTAGGCCACTCAAGAATATTAGGTAGCTTTGGGACACTTGGGAATGACAACCACTATAGACATAATAAGGCATTAGCTTGGTGTATAAATTTTAATATGGTTTATAGTGTGTAAAAGGTAGATAATGACATGGAGTTTTTCATTTCATATTATCAATTAGTGCATAAGTAAGCATATAAAAACAATGTGTCGTGCACATGCCCCCAAATCTAATATCTGATTATATGAATTATGGGTTAAGTTGTAATAATATGTACCTGAGTATCTAAATTAAAATGGGAATGATAATTCCATGTATGATACCCTCAATCTTAGTAAAATATTATGAATCTATGATAAACTAGGCCAAAACTAGTAATCTATAACTAAAACTATGCAAACTTGGACTATACTTGCTATAATTTTTTGGCCAATCTAGAATTTATTGAAATTGAGACTACTAGATGATAGAAACATATCTTGGATAGTAGCATTAGTTGCCTTAGTGTTCTTATTCAGGTGGTACTGTCTAACTATGTTGATTTTCATGTAAATGAAACTGGTATTTGTGTCACTATTTCTCACTGTATTTTCTTGAAACTAATTTCTATATTTTTTGCCTATGTGCCAAAAAATTTACTCTAAGTACATTCATATAGCTTGATATCTGTTATAAACCTATATGAAATCCCCCTCTTTTGAGGGGAGTTATTAAACCTATGCAATAACTTTACTCAATAAAAATATCTACAAAATGTGTCTTATCTATAGAATATATGATATCTATGTAATAAACCAATATAATGTGCATACATGACATTATAATGTAACATAAAATGAGCATAAGTTTATAATGTATTGTGTATGTCAGATCTAGCATTCACAAGGTTGTCAAGATAGATACAACAATGTATATGAGCAATAAATATAAGTAAAAAATTGAGTAGATATCAAGGGAGATGGGTTATGATTATCAAGGCACCCAAGGAGGAAGGGGAGATGCATGAGGTACCTCATGGCAACTAAAATTAGAGAATACAACAAGAAAAAAAAAGTGTCAACATAAAAGTATACATACAACACATATAAGGCACACAAAGTATGCCAAGGGGCTAAAATACAAGGGATATGGGCACACATCACTAAATCTAAGAAATAAATACATAAAAGGACATGTTCAAATGTCCACATACACAAACAACAAGTAATTTGGCTTAGATCCACATGGAAGGACATGTTTAAATGTCTGAATGCATAATCAAGAAAGCACACATAATGACATGGGCACATTTAGAAAACATATATACAATGAGAACTTGGTGTAGAGATGTAGAGCAATGACATATTCAAATTCCCTCAAATAGAAGAATCATAGAGACACAACCAAGTGTAAACTAATAAATATAGAAATGAAAGTATGCATGAACATAAGGTACAAATTTGTATAAGATCAAAAATGTAAATTAGCTGAGTCAAAAGTATTAATAGTTGGTAAAATTTTTGAATGGGTGTAGGATGATCAATATCAAGATTTAAAAAGCTAAATTTGTGATGTAGAGTTTAGAAAGATGTAACCTGGAAATAAAAAATGGGTGAGTGTATCAAATGAGGAACCTGTGTATCTATGTATATTCTCCTAGTAGGTAGATAGTAGTAAATATAGATTTATGTAGTGGACCTGGGTCCTATAAGTAAATGTGAACACTCAACAATAATAAGTGGTGTATGTATGTATGATAAAGATTGATTGTACTAAGATAGCTATTATATGTAGTGTTTGGTAAATATAAGAAGTGTAAATATGGAAATGCATACAATCTATTATTTATCTTTTTTGAGTAAATATTTGATTATTTTTATATTTTCAAATATTAAATTATTTTTGTATTTTATAGATATAAGAAAAGTACAAGTAACATGAAAATGAAACTATATACAAGGGGCAAGAAATAAGGAAACTATGTATCAGAAGGGAGGAACATACTAACCGATGAGTTTCATAGGAGACTCACTATCAATTTAGCTTGTGTCAAATAAAATAATAATAATAATGCATGTTGTGTGAAAAGGAAATTAAGGCCCAAAAGCCTATTGTACTGAGTGATCTATAGATGACACTACTTGTGAAGTGGTGTTAGGAATCCATGAAGCTGATTGGGGTGTCTTGTAATTTTACTTTTTTAGGGTTATGAATTTTAATACTTAGGTTGTTAAAGGGTATAATTATAGTAAATCATGGTATAAATATAAAATAAATATAGTTACTAATTTTTAATAGACTTAACCTAGTTTAACCTTTCTAAAAAATTAATAAATGATGTAAACAAGTACTTAACTAGAAATTGACTAAGATGGGATATTTGGAGGTTGAAAATTAGGATAAGAGCTGATTTTAGTGTCATAAATAGGTCCTAGGTGTCAAATCCTTTCCTGGATAGTAGCACCCTAACTAGACAGTAACACCAATGGAACTAGTGTCTTACTTTTAACACTAGTGTCCTTTGTGCATAACTACTTTGAGATTCTATGAGCATTTTTTTGAGAGTATACCAAACCTATTCTTATGTGCACAAGTTATTATTCCATGTAAGTGAAATGTTTTGATTAATTTTGTATGCAAAACTTAAACCTCCATATTTCTAGGGTATACAATTGGCACGATTAGTAAAGTGTGATGTTAGTGGGGTAGGCTAGACATCCTCAACACCCTATTGTGATGAGAGTTTCCTACATACTAATATTATGAGGGATCAATCCTGATGTAATTGTCCCCATGTAAGTGTTGGTGCAACTGCAAGTGAATCTAGTATGAGTTACAGTTTGAGTGCTTTTGAGTGGAGCTTAAGAATAGAAATATGAGTATTCTAATTTTGGGACTGTTGTCGATGATTTTATGCATAAGTAGGGAAAAATAAGGATGATAACCTTGATTGTGCACAAATTATTCTAAGCTAATTTATGTTATTTGAATTTTATTTCCATTTAGTAAATAAAGGGATTAAATTCATGTATATATATATATATATATATATATATATATATATATATATATATATATATATATATATATATGTATGTATATATGTGTGTGTGTGTGTGTGTGTGTGTGTGTGTGTGTGT
The DNA here is from genome assembly GCA_037957365.1 of Torreya grandis. NCBI lineage: Eukaryota > Viridiplantae > Streptophyta > Pinopsida > Cupressales > Taxaceae > Torreya > Torreya grandis. The sequence goes on from JARHVA010001451.1 coordinate 149,052, forward strand.
GTGTGTGTGTGTGTGTGTGTGTGTGTGTGTGTATAATTCTAATGCTTGTAAAATTCTTAAAATAATTCTAAGTTGACCCTAGGTGGTTGTTATTTTGAAAATATATCCATTATTTTCCAAAGGCATGAAAAGGACACTAACACCCAAACTAGGACACTAGAGCCATTAGATCTGCTATCTAAATTATGATGTTAGTGTTTAGGTGGTAGAACTTAAGTCACTAGGGGATATGATGCTAAAGTGAGGACCTAGGACTTATTTGGGTATGTTTATGGATACATGTGCCTTGCACGATGGTTGAATAAGTGTCTAAATAGGCCCTAAGATAGGTCTAGGGATAGGTTAGGAATTGGTTGTATCAAGTAATACTCGTAGCACTCAAGTGTCATTTTTAGATTAAATTTTCCCCTAGTTTATTCTATAAATGCAACAAAGAAAAATGACTAAGATAAAGGAAAAATAAGTGTACCTATACTTACCTAAGAGATGAATCCCATGAATATAGATCTAAGTATGTGAATCATGCACCATTGTGTGTCCTAAAAATGAAATGTGAATAGATTAGTCCTTACTTAGGACATATCAAAAGCAAAGAAAAAATTGAATAAAGAGATAAGAGAGAGGAAATAAAAAATTTACCCTAATTAGGTGCATAAACTTTGTTACAAACTATATATGTGCATGTATATAATAATAAATTGGTGAATAACTTAGACTGAGATGATGGCCTTATTAATCCCCATGTATATATGGCTCAAAAATAAATTCTACTTTTGACTCCATCATTGACCACCCCTACTTGGTAGATCATTACCTATGAATATATTGGATTAGACTAACGGTGTGTCCAACCCTCTCATGTGGCAGATCAAGAACTCAAGTAGACTATGACTCCATCATTTCCTACCCATGTGTATTAGATGCATCTAAATTGAAACTGTATAAGACGGATCTGGGATACTCATAAACTTTAAATTATAAAATGGCTATGGGTCACTCAAGAATATTAGGTAACTTTGGGCCACTTAGGAATGCTAGCTATTATAGGTGAATTAAGGCATCAATTTGGTGTGTAACTAGGAGCATGGTGTCTAATGTGTATAATGTAGATAATGACATGGAGTTTTTAATTCCATCTAATTAATTAGTGCATAAGTGAGCATATGGGAATAATATGTCATGTACATGCCCCCAAATATTATATCTGAGTATATGGATTCTAGATTGAATTATTATAATATGTATCTAAGTAATTGAACTAAAATGGGAATGATCATGTTGCACATGATGCCCCCAATATGAGTGAACTAGCATGAATATGTGCTAATCTAATCCAAAATTGGTAACATGTAAATAAACCTATGTAAACCTAGATGGTACTTACGATACTTTTCTATCCAATATATAATTTCTTAAAATTGAGGCTACTAGATAGTAACACCATATTTTTGATAGTATCATCAGTGGTACTAGTGTCCCAATTTGTGTGTTAATGTCTAATTATACTAATTTCTATGAAACTAAAATTGGTCTCTGTGTCATTGTTTCCAATTGCATTTTCCTAAAACTAATTTCTATATTTTGTGCCTATATGCTAAAATTATACTTTGAGTATATTCAAATAGCCTAATCTATATGACAAACCTATATGAATGCCCCTATTTTGAGGTAAGTTATTGAAACTATCTAAGAATTATCCTCAAAATAAAAATATCTAAAAAATGTGTGTTATCCTGAGCATATATGATATCTACATAATAAACTAATATAATGTACATACATGACATTAGAATGTAAGAGAATCTAAGCATAAGTTTATAATTTAGGATGTATGTTATATCTATCATTTAGAAGGTTTTTAAGATAGATATAATAATATATATGAATAGTAAATTTGAGTAATAACCGAGTAGCTACCTAGGGGGATGGGGCATGATGTCCATCATGGCACCCAAGAAAGAAGGGGAAATGCATGAGTTCCCTCATGGAATATAAAATTGGAATATGTAACAAGTAAGAGATAAGTGTCATGACCATGATGCATATTATAAAGCATACATAAAATACACATGAGGTACACAAATTAGGCCAAGGGGCATGGGCATATGTCACTAAATCTAAGAAACCAAGACATACAATGACATGTTTAAATGTCCATATATGTAAAAAATAATCAAGTTATCTTAGAGACACATTTAGGGACATGTTAAAATGTCTACATACACAATCAATAAATTACACACAAGGACGTAGGCACATGTACAAATCATACATAAAATTATAAGAAGTTGGTATAGAGTAATAAAGTAATGGGATATTAAAATGCCCTCAAATAGATGAATCATAGAGACACAATCAAATCTAAAATAATAAATATAGAAATGAAATTATGCATGAATATGTGGTACAAATCTTTATAAGAGAAAATATGTACATAAGCTAAGTTTAAAGTAGTAGCATTTATAAAAAATTGAGTAGGTGTAAGATGATCAATATCAAGATATAACAATGCTAAATTTATGGTGTAGAGATCATAAATATGTAACCTATAAATCAAAACTATGCATAGGATTCCCCCAAATGGGTGAATGTATCAAATGAGGAACTTGTGTCTCTATGTATATTCCCCCAATGGGTATATAGTAGTAAATATGGATCAATGTAGTGGATCTGGGTCTTGTAAGTATTTTTTAACACTCGACAAGAATAAGTGAAGCATGTATTCATGATAAAAATTGACTATACTAAGATAGATAGCATATGTAGTGTACGTAAAATATAAGAAGTGTAAATATGGTAATGTATACAATCTATAATTTGTATTTTTTAAGTAAATATTTGAATGTTTTTGTGTTTTGGCATATTATATTATTTTTATATTTTCTAGATAAAATCTATGTACATGTAACATTAAAATGAAATTGTTATCACTTTAAATGTGTACCCATGTGTGAATGGATCTCGTGATTGATTACACACGGTTATTCCATGGGTATCAACTTTGGAACTACATACTGGAGAGTGATTCATTATCATACTATAAAAATGGGATCATCCCTTAAGATTTGGTAATCTTTTTCTCCTTAGGATAAACCTCAAGATGAGGTCAACTTACTTCTATTCTAGATACACTTGGTTTATAACTAGCGCACAGACCTACAAAGAGAATAATGAAAAACACAAGTAACACTAAACCTAAAATTGACAAAGGGGAAAAGGGAGGGAAAAGGCAAGATATTTTTATAATGTAAAATTTGATGCACAAAGAATAAATTTAGTACCTCACCCACTTAATCACATAATAAAACTAATAGATTGAATGAAAAAAATTTAAACTAGGAACACTACATAAGTGTTTTGAATGGAGGTAAGGGAACATAGTGTAGCATTAAGAGGGACAAAAAATGATCCAAATATAATGCATATGAAAAATTATGTATACACTATATGTGACCTATATAAACTCTTGATTCTACACATAGGTGTGAAGGGAGGAAAACAATGAGAGGGATAAACATCCATAGACAAAGATAAAAAACCATGAATACACACAAACCATAAAACATGAAGAAGGTAAATTAGTTCTTATTAATCCCAGTTTATAAGGTAATATTACAAAATCTAAAGGTCAAAGATTTATTATACTAGGAGAGGGATTTTGGAGGGAAAATTTTGGTAGTGTTGTGATGCCTATAAATGTTGACTCTCTTATAATGAAGGACTTAGGATTTTATAGGCAATGAGAAATACATGGTTCATTAATTAAAATCTCACCCACTATTAGATTGGTTACAACTCTTAATGGTTATGTGGATAAGTAGTTGGGATATTTGTTAGAAGAGATTGCTTGTCCATGTTCTAATAACAGAACATCTACCCTCTCATTCAATTCCACCTTTAACTTAGCCTCTCCTCAAAATCCAATCAATTTTATATACCACCATTTATTATGGATGCCCCCTGTCAATCCACCTAGTTATAATATATTGATGTGTAATTATGTATGCATATCCTTAGACTCTACCATAACATCTTACACATGTGATTGATATTTTCATGCACATGTATACCTTTTGGGAACATGTGTGTATTGAAGGTTCCAAATGTATTTGAATTGGATATATCTTACGTAAATTTGCATATAAAACCCATCTAGAGATAAGACTCCATGTTGGAGTTAACACATGACTTAGATTAAAGATTATGAATTATGAAGACGCATGTACAATATTCTATGATTAGGCATGAGGCCTAATCATTTGAGTGTGAAGAAATCTCTAGTTAATGTTTCACAAAATATTGATAATTTGGGTGTGCACATCTAAACCTATGTGCTATGCACCTTACCCATACATGAATTTCAACTTAATATGTGTTGTGTGAAAGGTGTGCACTAAAGTTTGCATAGAGATATGGTTATGTAATGAAGTTATGAGATTATGAATGGCATAGATGAATAATTATTTTAGGGGATTTAATAAACCTTAACTCTTTTGTATCAAATCTCTTCTGATGGTTCTCACAAGTCTACATTTCATATCTAGGACTTATATCATCTTGTGAAGTAGATAGTGTGGAGCTTAGGTCATAGCTTGTGATTTGTAAGGACACAGAAGTGAAACTCTGATTTTTCATGAAACTTTGTTATAAAATCATAAAGAGTATTCTAGATAGGAGTGCACAAGAACATAGAAATACTTGAGCATGCTCTTCACAATTTAAGATTGTTTCCTATAAACCTCTTTATGCATTGCCCAAACTCTAGGAGACTCACACGCTCTGATATGCATGCCATGTTGGCATGATGAAGCATACATATGGGCACATATTGATACTTAGTTGATGTGAAAACCATGTTGATTGATGATTTTAGGCATAGATAGTAAGTGTCTACATGCAGGCTTGATTTTAGGGAACTCAACACTACATAGGTGCACAAAGCACTTAGGGTTCCTTATGAGTTTAGCCCAATATAGAGGTGACTTATAAATTCAACACTTTTGGAAACCTCAGTAGGTTGCTTGCTTACTAAGAAAGAACCTAGTAGCCTTTGAAATAATCCATTGGGTATGGATTCATTAAAGCCTAAGAGATCTAACTACTCTAAAAGTGTGATTCCTATGTGCACAAGGGTGTTGAATTATCTTGTTGTACATGCCTAGGTACTTAATTAATTCTTTAACTTCTACTAAATGAATGAACTGAGACATACCTTTGATAAAACAAAAGGGCAAAGAATGATAATAAATGTGTGAGATGCATTTAGAGGAAGCATAAAAACTAAACTATGACTATATACATATATGCATAGGCACTTAAGGAAAATAAAAACTAATCTAATATATACAGAGTGGAGAAGTGGACCTTAAAAAACTCAAATCAAAACAAAAACCTCTTAGGTCTGTATTATTGTGTATGAGCATGTTGTCATGCGATGAATGGAGGTGGGTGAGCACTATTATACTAAGAAGCTATGAGAAGAAAATATCTTTCTTAGGCTCCCTTTTTATTAATGACTCCATCTATCTATACATGAACTTCTCATATAGTTAGCATATATATTTAAATCTAAGTCAATTCATCATGAACTTATTTGTGCCTAGTTGTGATTTTTGCTCATGTTAACCAATCTAAAGCTTAGAAGGATCACCTTTGGTGTTCAAGAAGCTCATGAATTTAGTGAGTTACTCTTGTTTAATTCATGGTTTCTCCTTTAATTCCATTATGTCCTTCATAAGTTACCCCTCAAAGTGTCGAGGAGAGTGAAGATGACACTCACTTTCTACTATAGCTCCTCCTCATCTTCATGTTGCTTGTTGGGTCTAGATGATCCACTAAGAACTTTAAATTCCTCAATCAATTGGGAGTTTTATTTCTCTTCATCCTCTTAAGGTTCTCATTTTGGATTCATAAAGATAGGTTCAAGAGAGTCTTCCTCATGTATGTGATAAGATTCCAAACTTGATCTAGTGCTTAGATTCACACTCTAGAAATTTTCTTTCTTAGATGGCATTGGTTTGATGTCTAGGTTTAAATAGAAGTCCTATAGCTCATCCCAAAAGGTGTTTTTTTTCTATGGTTATGATTGTGATTACAAGCTAATCTCGATTTGGTCAAGGGTTCCATCTTGAATTTCACACCCTTCTTAGATATTTTATTTGGCCTCAAGATCTTCCTCTACTACATAAGGTGGTAAATCATAAAACAAGTTGATAGCCTCTTTCTCCCCTTCCTACTTAAGTTTCTCACCTTCATCCTTATTCACTTGCTCACTAACCCACTACTTCGACTGATCATACTCATTTTTTCCATATATTAAGATTGATCCTTCTAGTCTAGTGGCATAGATGGGGATGCTAATAATTATATCCTCCTCATCTTCACTTGAAGTGATCTCTTCTTCATTTAATAAATATATGTTTATTCCCAATACAATCAGCCCACCTTCAAAAAGGGAGATGATGGGGGGAATAATCTTTAATTGGTGAAGTAGTAGAGGCCTGAATAAGGTTGGGTATAATGAAATTAGGATTTTGGGTCTAATAAGGCTACCAAGGTTGATATTTAGGCTCTTGAGGAAGAATAGGATTCATGGTTATCACGGGTGCTAGCTTATCTATATAAGGAGGAACTTTAAGACTTAGGATTTTAAGACTAATAAGTTTAATATAAGGCTCATAAGGTTTACCATAATTGAATCTATGGATCTTGAATGTAGAAACTTCCCTCATCATAGGATTGTCTACTATCATAAGAAAAACTTGCTTGAATATAGGGAAGAAGGTATTTCTTGGGATTCCAGATCTTGTGCTTGTGTGCATAATTGATGCATCTATTTCTCCTTGGCTAAAATTTTACTAGCCAAACATTCTTATTGGTAAATTTTCTAATCCCTCATTTTCTTCTAGTGGATGTGAGCTTGGTAAGCAATTTATTCTTACTATCTATCATATTTTATCTCTTCATCAATCTCCCTCATTTGCTAATTTAAGTCTACCAAGAGGGTTGAGATATGGTGGGAGGGTGGTAAACACTATGAGGGGGATAGTATATTTTTATATTAATCTAATTTTAGGTGAAACCAAGAGTAAGATTAACCTTATATATGAATTATGAGGCATAATAGTTGTTAAGGTGTGGAGTCTAAAAGCTTCACCAAGGAGCGCATTACCAAAGTTGCAGGTTTACACAGTCACCAGTGTAGGTCAGGAGTGACCGACATCAGTCAGGAGCAGTTGAAGAGATGCTAGCATCGGTAGAGGATTGGCCGATGATGGTCACAGGCAAGCAGGTACGAACTGGCGTCGATTACCTGTGCGTCTAGAATGCTATTTTCGAGGACAGAACTAAGTGTTTGCATGATGAGTTTAAGTCTTAGTCTTAAGTTCACATTTCTATTTTTAGTAATATTGTTTTTAGAGTTCTTGTTCAAGAGGATTAACTGTTGGTTGTAAGTGTATGCTCAAGTTTCCTAATTTTATATGTAGGAAAGATCTTCTTAGCTTATTATTGTAGTAGAACATTGTGAATGTTGAGGAACAGTACAGAGTTGTATCAATCCAGGTTGTTGGAGTTGATTGTACTTGAGAGAGAGAGCTCTTGAGGAATAGAGATATAGAGAGAGATCTTGTGCATCTGAGAGAGGTGTGGAAGAAAGAAGTTTCTTCAATTGTATTCCTTCTGTAAAGAGTTTAACACAAGTTTTCAGGGTGGTTTCTTGTATCTCTTATTCTTTGCTATTTATCATTCTAGTTACTTATCTATCTGATTTATTTCCATGTTTATTGCTTTCACAAGTGTAATCATATTGTTGGTTGATCCCCAAAAAGTGGTATCAGAGCTCAAGTTCACTAACAGGTGGTTCAGATCTGTGTAGTGTGTATTGATTACAGGTTGCTCACAGGGGTTTCTATAGGGATTTTTGTTTGAGTGGGAGAAGCAATGGCAGAAGAAAGTAAATTGAGAATGAAGAAGTTTAATGGCAAGAACTATCAACATTGGAGAATGCAGATAGAGGACTATCTATATCAAAAAGATCTATACTTACCGTTAGGTGGGATTGCAAAGAAGCCCAAGGACATGGATGATGAAGAATGGGAAGTTCTTGATAGAAAGGCTCTGGGGTCTATAAGACTAAGTCTAGCATCTACTGTGATATCTAATTTATCATAGGAAAAAACAATGGTAGAGTTGATGACTACTTTAGCAAATTTGTATGAAAAACCCTCAGCTTCTAATAAGGTATATCTTATGAAGTAGTTATTTAATTTGTAAATGCAAGAAGGTGGATCTGTATCTAATCACCTGAATGATTTCCATGGAATTTTTAATCAATTAAGTTCAGTCAATATTGTGTTTGATGATGAAATAAAAGCTCTTTTAATATTATGTTCTTTGCCTGAAAGCTGGCATGGCTTGGTAATGGCAGTTTCTAATACTACATCTGCTTCAAATATTTTAAAAGTAGAGGATGTTGTTAGTGTTATCTTGAATGAGGAAATTCATAGGAAAAGCATAGAGGAAACATTAGGAAACACTTTAAATCTTGAGAGTAGGGGAAGGAAAAAAGAGAAGAGCAAGAGGAGATCAATATCTAAGTCTAAGGTGAGAGGTAGATCCAAATCCAGAAATGGTAGGAGGCCACAATGCTGGAATTGTGGAAAGATGGGGCACATAAGCAGAGATTGATGGTCAAAGCCTAAGGAGGAAAATCAACACGAAGGAAAGGAAGAGGCAAAGGTTGCAGGTATTGCACAAGATGCTTTAATATTCTCTTTGCATAATAATATAGAATCTTGGGTATTAGATTCTGGTGCATCTTTGCATGATACCCCTAATAGAGAATACTTTAGTGACTATATCCATGGAGATTTTGGAATAGTGTATTTAGGGGATGACGAGCCTTGTAAAATAATTGGCAAAGGTAAAGTGTAGCTGAAGATGTAGAATGGCAACACATGGGTGTTGAGAGATGTGATGCATGTTCCTAGCTTGAAGAGAAATTTGATTTCTGCAGGAAAGTTAGGGGATGAGGGTTGTACAGTAACTCTCAAAGTAGAATCTTGGAAGGTGACCAAGGGTGCACTTGTTATGGCCAGAGGTAAGAGAGTAGGTACTCTCTATTTATGTAATTGTGTTACTAATATTTCTCCTTCTGTATTATCTACTTCAGATGTGGATGCTAAATTGTGGCACTCAAGGCTTGGCCACATGAGTGAGAAGGGGATGCCAATTCTTAAGTCTAAAGGTAAGCTTTAAGATTTGAAAAGCATGGATCTAGAATTTTGTGAGCACTGTGTATTTAGAAAATAGAAAAGGGTTAGTTTTCTCAAGACTGGGTCTACAAAGAAGAGGCATAAGTTGTAGCTTGTTCACACAGACGTGTGGGGACCGGCTCAGGTAGCTTCTATTGGAGGATCAAATTACTATGTTACATTCATAGATGATGCTACAAGAAAGGTATGGATCTATTGTATTAAGAAGAAATCTGATGTATTTGAGACTTTTAAGATTTGGAAAGCTATGGTTGAGAATGAAACAGGCAGAAGATTGAAGTGCCTGAGATCTGACAATGGTGGTGAGTTCTACAGCTTTAAGTTCAATTGGTATTGTTATATGCATAGAATCTATAGGCAAAGGATGGTTCCAAGGACACCTCAATAGAATGGAATTGCTGAAAGGATCAATAGAACAATAATGAAGCGTGCAAGGTGTATGAGATTGCATGATGGGTTGCCCTTAGAGTTTTGGGTAGAAGCTGTTGACACTGCAGTGTACCTGATTAACAGAGGACCCTCTATAGCTCTGAATGGTGGAATTCCAGAAGAGGCATGGACAGGTAAAAAGGTAGATCTCTCATATCTCAAAGTCTTTGGTTGTGAAGCCTTTGTGCACGTAGATAAGGAAAATAGAAAGAAGCTGGATGCTAAGTCTATGAGGTGCACATGTATTGGCTATGGATCAAATGATTTTGGTTTCAAATTTTGGAATCTAGGAACTAACAAGGTAATTAGGAGCTGTGATGTTGTTTTCAATGAAAAAGTGATGTATAGTGATTAGCTAAATAAATTTGGGTAGAGCAATGGAGAATTGGATGAGGTGACGGTCCAAAATGAGCTCGCGGGAAAAAGAAATAATCACTTGCAGGAAAACACAGAGATTGACGTCAGTAGGGTAGGAACTGACGTCGGCAGAATAGAAACCAATGTCGGTCATACAGAGACTGACATCAGTAGAATAGGAACCGACGTCAGTCAGGAAGAACCGATGTCGGCCAGTAACAGGTCTGCAAGTGACCGAGGTTAGTCACTGTCAGAGAATTTGGGCGAACAACGTGTTGTGAACGAGTCTCAGATGCCCATTAGGAGGTCAGAAAGGGTAAGTAAGATTCCAATTAGATATTCCCCTTCATTATTCTATTTATTGCTAACTGATGGTGGAGAACCAAAGAGTTTTGAAGAAGCATTACAGGTGGAGTCCAAGAGTCAGTGGGAGCGTGGCATGGTTGAGGAGATGGAGTCCTTGAGAGAGAACCAAACATGGGATTTAGTTGAGTTACCAGCTGGTAAGAGGACACTAAAGAACAGATGGACCTACAGGTTGAAGGAAGGTGAGAATGGACAGATGAGATATAAGGCCAGGTTGGTAGTGAAAGGATTTGCACAAAAGCCAGGTATTGATTTTGGTGAGATTTTTTCTCCTGTTGTTAAAATGACTTCTATATGGGTTGTATTGTCTTTGGTTGCTATTGAGGATTTGCATCTTGAGTAGCTAGATGTTAAGACAATGTTTCTTCATGGAGATTTGGATGAGGAAATATACATGGAACAGCTGGAAGGATTTGAGGTCAAGGGTAAGGAGAAGTTAGTGTGCAGATTGAAGAAAAGCTTGTATGGCCTCAAGCAAGCTCCTAGACAGTGGTATTTAAAATTTGATAGGTTTATGACTGAGCATGGCTACAGTAGGTGTCAATCTGACCATTGTGTGTATTTTAAGAGATTGGATAATGGTAGATATCTTATTCTATTATTGTATGTAGATGATATGCTGGTTGCAGGATCACACATGCAGGATATCTCTGAGCTTAAGGTGAAATTAGCTCTAATGTTTGCTATGAAGGATTTGGGAGCAGTAAAGAAAATCCTTGGCATGAGCATTAAGAGAGATAGGAAAAATCACAGGTTGATTTTGTCTCAAGAGGATTATGTGGACAAGGTGTTGAAATGGTTCAATATGCAAGATGTTAAACCGGTAAGCACACCTTTGGCTGGACATTTTAAGTTGAGTAAAGAACAATGTCCTAATTCACATGATGAGGTAGAGTACATGAGTAAGGTTCCATATTATTCCGCAGTAGGGAGTTTAATGTATGCAATGGTGTGTACTAGACCAGATATTGCCCAAGCAGTGGGAGTTGTAAGTAAGTATATGGCCAATCCAGGTAAGGAACATTGGAAAGCAGTTCAGTGGATCCTTAGATATCTGAGAGGAACCAGAAGTAAGCACTTGTGATATGGAGGTTCAGATACTTCTCTACATGGTTATGTAGATTCAGATATGGCAGGTGATTTGGATGGCAAGAGGAGCACCACAGGATATGTTTTCACTGTTGGTGGAATGAAGGTTAGCTAGATATCAAAGTTTCAGAAGGTTGTTGCCTTGTCAACTACAGAATTAGAGTATATTACAACCACAGAGGCTATCAAAGAGATGATATGGATGACACGGTTTATGGAAGAGCTTGGAAGGGAGTAAGGGAGTTGCAGATTGTATAGTGACAGTCAGAGTGCAATCCATTTGGCTAAGAATTCAGCCTTTCATTCGAGAACCAAGCACATACAGCTTAGGTACCACTTCATACGGTAGGTATTGGAAGATGGTGATTTGAAGCTGGAGAAGATCCATACAGATAGGAATCCTGCTGATATGTTAACCAAGCCGGTTACAAAGGAGAAGTTGAATCTTCATTCAACTTCTGTTGGTCTTCATGATTGAGTTGAAGATGGAGGAGCTAGAAGATGTTGCTATACAGGTACTGGTGCAGCTGTTTATCTCCAAGTGGGAGGTTGTTAAGGTGTGGAGTTTAAAAGCTTCACCAAGGAGTGCATTACCAAAGTTGTAGGTTTACACAGTCACCAACATCAGTCAGGAGCGACCAACGTCAATCAGGAGCAGTTGAAGAGACGCCGGCGTCAGCAGAGGATCGACTGACGATGGTCACAAGCAAGCAGGTAAGAACCGGCGTCAGTTACCTGTGCATCCAGAATGCTATTTTCAAGGACAGAACCGAGTGTTTGCATGATGAGTTTAAGTCTTAGTCTTAAGTTCGCGTTTCTATTTTTAGTAAGATTGTTTTTAGAGTTCTTGTTCAAGAGGCTTAACTGTTGGTTGTAAGTGCATGCTCAAGTTTCCTAATTATATATGTAGGAAAGATCTTCTTAGCTTATTATTGTAGTAGAACATTGTGAATGTTGAAGAACAATACAGAGTTGTATCAATCCAAGTTGTTGGAGTTGATTGTACTTGAGAGAGAGAGAGAGCTCTTGAGGAATAGAGATCTAGAGAGAGATCTTGTGCATCTGAGAGAGGTGTGGAAGAAAGAAGTTTCTTCAATTGTATTCCTTTTGTAAACAGTTTAATACAAGTTTTCAGGGTGGTTTCTTGTATCTCTTGTTCTTTGCTATTTATCATTCTAGTTACTTATCTATCTGATTTATTTCTGTGTTTATTGATTTCACAAGTGTAATCATATTGTTGGTTGATCCCCAACAATAGTAGCATATTCATGAAATTGAGGGTGAAAGGAAATATTTTAGGCACTCGTAATACTTAAACCATTATATTTAACATTTGGATTTTCCAAGTACTCTATATAGTGTCTTCAACACTTAGGTTACTAAGGGTAGCACCAATTTATTATCCAAAATTTGAACTTTATCCCATAATGTGTGCTAGAAATTTTTATCATTTGAAACATGCACACACATGCAAATGGATCTCATACTTTATTTCAAATGGATATTTAATGCCTAGTACCTTATACCTACAGGTAAAAGAGATTCAGTGTCTTAGTGTAATAATGGGATCATACCCTAAGGTGTGTAACTCTAGTTATCCTTTGAATAAACATCTAAATTAGTTCAACTTATTTATTTTCTAGATGCACCTAGTTTATAACTAATGCACATACCTATAAAGATTAGAATGAAATCTCTAGCTAGAACTAAACTTAAACTTGACAAAGGGAAAAAGAAAGGGAAAAGGTAAGAGATTATTAGAATGTACAAGGTGATGCATCAAGAATAGATAAATTACCTCACCCACTTAATGACATAATAAAATTAAAAAACTAAATGCAGAAAACTTCAAACCAGGCACACTACATAAGTGTTTTCATGGAGGTAAGGGAACATAGTGCAACATTAGGAGGGATGACACACATTCCATAGATAGTGCCTATGTAGACCCATGTATACACAACATGTGACCTATAGATACTTTCAGTTCTATGTAGAGGTGTGAAAGGAGGACAATAATGAGAGGTATAAACATCTATAGACAAATATCAATAACCATAAATACACACAAAACATAGATATTGAAGAAGGCAAACTAGTTCTTATTAATCCCAAGGTCTAAGTTAATATTATAAACTTGAAAGGTTAAACCTTTGTTATACTAGGAGAGGGGTTTTAGAGGGAAAATTTTGGTAGTGTTACGGTGCCTAGAAATTTCAACCCTTTTATAATGGAAAACCCAAGATTTTATAGGTAATGAGAAGCCCATGGGTCATTAATTATAATATCACCCACTATCTGGTTAGTTACAATACTTAATGGTGAAGTGGAGAAATAATTGGGATATTTGTCAAAAAATATTACATTCCCGTATTCTGATAACATGAAATCCACCCTCACATTTAATTTTGACTTTAACTCAGCCTTTCCTTGATGCCCAATTGAGTTTAACTACCACCATTGTGTATAGATATCACCTATCAATCCATTTGGGTCTAATCTACAAATGTGTAACTATGAAAGCATATCCTTAGATGCTACCATAACATCTTACACATGTACCTAATCTTTTAACGTGTGCACATACCTTTTGGGACCCTTTGTGCATTGAAGGTTTTGAATGTTTTTGACTTGGATATTATTGTACCCAACATACCCCACTTTCTTTTTTGGAATAGAGACTCACTATGTCTTGAAAAGGTCCAAGCCTATTTTTAAAGTCTTCTTCCAAGAAAGCTTTATATGTTTCACCTAACTTCTCTATTTAAAAAACATATATGAACATGTTCTAATTATTCATTCTAACCTATTAATACTATTTGGAATTTTTACATATGTATAGGTTTTCAAAACATGAAAAATTTAAAAAAAATTAGGATTTTCATAAATATATATTTGAAACTCTTGTTTGAAAGTCATCTTTGGTAATATTCAGCGTTTCACACCTATATGAACCTTTACATGAAGTAACTCTTTATTATTTTTGTGCACAAGTCTTGATCATAGGTCTTATTAATAGTTTTTTTTTTTTTTTTTTAAACTTACATTCACAATTTAGACAATCATAAATTTATTCACCATGTATTAAAGTCTTTTCCATTTTATCTTTAGGAACCAGGTTTTTAGAATTTTTTTAATTCAGCATTTACTCTTTGGAGAAAATATTCAAAAATCATATTTAAGGATTTTGGTCTTCAATGAAATTGTTTGGGGAAAATGTTCAACATTTTTTTATTCAAAACTTTTGGTCTTCAATATTTTGGTCTTTGTTAAAAGTGTTCAAAACAAAATTTAAAAAAAATTGTTCACTTTGAAAACATTATTTTAGTGCAACATTTGACTTTCAACTATTGAGAGACCTTATGGCATAGGTAGACCAAGGCAAAAAGAGAAATAAAATGACACTTGGAAAAAGGCAATGATGTGGAATTATTTCTAACATATAATACATTTACATGGAATACCCACCAAATAAAGTGTAAAATTTAAAATTGAACAATCAAAGCAAGTTTATAGCCATTGGACATTAATGGTGCATGAATTGGAATTAAATACAAAATTTATATAAATGAATTATAAATAAACATCATTATCATTGATCAAAAATTAACTTTAAACTCACTTTCCTCCCTAATAAAAATCGCAAGCCCCCTATGTCCTGATCAAGAAGTGTATCCATAAGAGTCAAGATGTTAAATTAAAGAACCAAGACTTTATCAACCTAGTGAATTAATGATGGTATCCTCATATAATACATTCAAAGGATCACTTCCCCCATAAATATTAGCCATTAAGGTTTTAATAAAGTAAAAAGACACCATCTTTGATCCACCAATTTTCAATAATGACTACCTCAATTACTCAGTGTAATTGGAAGTAATTCACCAAGTAGATACACACACTGACAAGGATAAGTTGACACTAGATCAAAGATAATTGATTATGGACCTCCTTAATCTTAAACAATAGGGACTACATTTCATATTTTCCAAGCCTAAGGTTATGCCATGTATAGACCTCCTATGAGACTTGTTCTTCACTAACAAAGTGACTGGCGACACATTCTTACACCACTTAGAGCATAAAACCATCATAGCATGTATCTTCGGAGAAAAATTATAGAGGTCTTTATCCATAACCATTATGGATGATACATATAAGTTTCACATAGTAGTTACAAGGATAACTAAATTGAGTAAACATTGAGCAAGTCAACAATTCTTAGGAAGACTGACATCCTGAAAGAAAAATAACTAGTGCCTATAACTAAGTTTTAAATGGGAATTTTTATTGGGATGGCCCTCCTAAATTGGTTATATTGATATCCTAACATATAATTCCTTCACCTTGAATGGGTTCCACTATTGTACTTACTAATGACCTCATAACTAATATTTGCTCTGGGTGAGGTAATTAATGCTAAGTTATGAGCATCAGAACTATAAAATAATAAAAGGCCTTTAGGTGTCCATTTTTATATGATTTCATACCTTCTAGATGTTGTGTTAGGTATAGTGTATATGCATAATGGGTCAATATAGATCCCAACTCTAGATTTAATTAAGAATAGTATATGTGATTCATATTCTTTTATGCACATATACACTTATACTAGGAGGATCACTCATATTGCAAAGGATGTATACTCATAGGTGTGGAGGGTTATTCATAATTCCCCACTACCTAGGGTATATAAGAAAATTTTAGACATATTGATGACCAGAGGGGACTCTTGGTTTTATCTTGACTAAACTTTAATTATGGTCATTAGCCACAAAGTTGTACCCCTGCATCTCCCCAAACATGTATCAAATAAACTAGTAGAGAAGGAGATAGCGTAATAACTATGTTGGGGAATAGATGAATATTTAAATATTAATAATAAGATTGACTTACATGGATCTCACATCATGATTTGAAAAATGTGTTATATCAATCATAAACACTTTTGGGAGGTTAGCAGATCCAAAGAGTATTACTCACTAGCCACACTACCACACAAGTACTTAGACCCTCATGGTAATGTTCAAAATCATATTAAAGAACTTGGTATTCCATACCAACATGAGCCTTATGACCATGATTTAATTTTTTTCAATATGAAGGGTGATTCCCATGTCAAAGAGAGGGAAAGAATAGTGATATTGGGCAAAAAACTCTTTCAAATCATTCAATGGGAGCCCTCCATTTCAATTATAGATGCACACATTAGAATCCCACCCATATGTGGATGGGATACCTCTAATTTTTAAATTAACAAGCCTTATGAACCATAAATGGATCAAGGGGAACCTTAATAGGCATTTCTTATGGCATTGGAAACTTTAAATAAAGAGCCTGGGGTGGTTAAAACTTCACTTAGGGGAGCTTAAGATGAACTAATTTTCCTTGAATTTTTAGACTCAAAATTCCATGCCCATCCTATTGATACATCATCCCAAGTGATTTATATTGTGGTTACCTCAACCAAACACACACAAGAGGCTTCCCCCATAGCTTAAAAAGTTACTATTTTCTATATGAGGAAGCCAAAAGCTCACATCCTTCTAAAGAGTCCAACTATTGAAGTAATATCTATAAAAGGACCCTTAGGAGAATAATAACCATTAAAAGGTGAGTCTATAGATGATGAAGAGGATATAAAAAGAGTTAATTTTTTAATCCTCCAAGACACCAAAGGTAAAGCACCACTACATGGAGATTGATTAGGTGAGGGTGTACCACCTTCAATTTTTACCACTTCCATTATATCCTATGTTTCCCCTCTATCTATTGGTTATTTTGATTCCATGTCACTCCATCCTAGTGTTTCCCCTTCTTTTATACTGCTTAAAGTATAATTAGTTTCCTCAAATCCTAGTGTCCAACCATCTTTGGTTATTCCAAAGCTAGAGGATGTTTCCTCTACCCCTATTGTCTCCACTTCCCTAGCAGTTCCTACTCCTCCAATTGTGTCTTCATCATCAATTCCTCCCACTACTATGGTTACCTCAACCACTACCTTAGTAGAACCAAAAATAAAAAGGAAGTCATCTAATAAATCTAAGGGAGTATTGATAAGTCTATAATGACATGCATCATCTACTTAGTTAGTCTTTCTAATGACTTTACCCAGTTCTTATCAAGACACCATTATAATGTCATCGAAGAAGGTTGGAAATAAGAAACAAGGTATACAATTCACTCATTATTGCAATATGGTGGTTTATATTGGTATAATATAATATGGCCTTCCCTTCTTCACCCATTGATTGAAAATGCCTTGAAGCTTTCCTCAGGGGATATAGTAGTTGAGAATATAACTCAAGACACTCAACCAATAGACCCAACCCAACTAATCATCCCATAATGGGCAGTTGATTGTAATCATAGGATTTTCAAAATCTAAATATTATAATCACAATTTTATCCATAGTAAGATCAAATTTGACAAATCCATAGGAAGTGTCCAAAGGGTGAAGAAAGAAAAATTAAAGATGAGACTAGAAGAGGGATAATTCCAAAAGAAAGATAAGAAGTGTTCACCATGTTAAAGATAAAGAATAAGAAACTAGGGCAATCCCCCTACATTGAGGATTTTAAATCCTATTTTAAGACACATAAGTATGCTTTAATTGAGTTCCATAAAGGAATATAACTAGCAAGAAAGGAGCTTAAGCAAGACATAGAGTAGGTTAGGAAGTAACAATAAATAGTCCATGTCCCTATATAGATTGAAATAGATGCCCAAAGTGTTTCTTCAAGACTATACAATATTATAGAGGCCATTTCTATAATGAGGGAAAATTTGGATCCTTATATTATTGGAGATGATAAATTATTTAATTCTTTAAATAAAGATGATAATAAGGTGAAACTCCTCATTATTTACACAAAAAATAGGGCAAATAACCACCTTAATCTAATGACACCATTGGAGGATTCAAATTCCCTTAACATGGTGATAATTAGGACACAATAAACAAGAGAGTGGGTTATAAAAACTGAAGCAATAATGCCCAAGTATGTAGAACATAATGGCCTCATTTTGAAAATCCTATAAGAGTTGAATCTCTCATAAGAAAGGGACTCTATAAATAGGCTAATAAGTAGAGCCAATTTTGACCAACTTATTCAATAGGCCTCAACTAGATTTAAGTAGAATCTACCAGGATTAACATTAGAGGAGATTGAAGTTAAGTTGATTTTTACATGGAATAAATTTATTGAAGTGGAAATAGTTCAAATCAATTTTAGGAATACTAAAGCTGAACATGCACAGTTGATGGAAAAAATAATCAAGGTACACAAACCCCCACTCTTGAACATAGCTATTATTAGGTACCAACATGATGTCAACTTTAAGTATTTTAAAGAATTATAAGATAAGAAAAAAACTAATGCTTCAACTTCAAATTCATCTCAAGCCACCACTTCAGTGCCTACCACAACAATAAGCAGTGCCATGTAGTCACCCAACAAGCCTTAGTTGTTAAAGGTTAATTTTGTATGTAGTCATGCATATAATATTAATCTATGTAATTATAGTTTACATAAACTTGGTATATGAATGTAGAATTTATATTGGGCTATTTTTAATCATGCACACATTAAATTTCACTCTATAGGAAAACATAGATTTTTATGTAGTTGTAATTAATTGTAAGCATGCAAACATGCAATTTTGACACTAAAATTAGAATTGAAGTTCTAATTGATTGATGTAACTTTGAGTTTTTATTAACTTAAAGGATGAGGTGACACATCCCCAATTTTATATATACATGTAATTCCTCATTTCAAAGGGTCATAAATTTATCAATATAGGAAGAGATCATTTTGATTCTCATGCAACTATGTGGATTTACTTTCCTTCATCTATGTGTAATTAAGGTTTTATTTTCTTTATTGTTTTAAATTAGTAATTTGAATTATGAAAAATCTACAGTTAATTATTTTTTTTACCATTGATACATTCTAATTTTATATGTGCAAAAAATATTGAATAATTAGCAAGTATCATTGATTTTAAGTAATTGGTTGACTGTCTTAAAATTTGAAAGTGTGTAGGAGTGTTTCCTTATGATATAGTCTTTTATGTGTGAGCTAAAACTACCCTATATACATTTCTAGTCCAACCTATAATCTCCTAAGTAAGAGTGTGCAAAATACCTACTCTAAAAGTAGTAACCTTTAGTTGAGACCCTTAATTTTCTTATACTTTCTATCACAAACTACCCAATTGTGTTTGTTTATGAGTGTGAAATGGTTACAAGCAACAAACATTAGTTTTAAAAATGCTTATCCATAGAAGAAAACAACCTAAGAAGTGATACCTTTAAACCATAGAGCCTTATTTTTTTCTCTTCCCTTCCCTCATTTTGAATTTTATTTGACTAGTACCTACCCGCTCTATAATATATTCTATCCATCCATATAACCCAACTAGGTTTTGATTTCTTTACTAGGATTTATTTAACTATAAACACACCTAGTTAACAACTTACATGCTCAACCTACTATTCCACCACCAGATTGCTTAACCCATACCTTAAACTTATACCCTTGAATATCTTAAAATTTTAGAAGCTACCTCATTCAATCTAGGTATACGCACAAGACCCACATTAATAGATATATCCTATGTAAAGGTACATATAGAACCCATATGGAGTTAAAAATCTATAGTGGAGTTGGCATGTGACTTAGATTATAGCCTATGAATTGTAAATATGCAAGTGAAATCTTATGTGATTAGGTGTTAGGCCTCATCATTTTATTGTGAGAAACCCCATAGAGAAGAGTTCCCAAAAATGGATAATTTAGGTACACACATCTAAACCTACACATTGTGAACCTTACCTATGAATGTTTTTAGACATAAGATGTTCTACATGAAAGGTGCACACTAGAATTTATGTAGAGAGCTATTTGTGCAGTAAAGTTATGATCTTATGAAGGATGTAGATGTATAATTTTATTATGGGATTGCAAAAACCTTAACTCTTCTAGATCAAATCCCTTTTGATGGCTATCTAAATTCTACATTTCATATATGGGACTTATATTGACATGTGAAGTAGATGGTGTGAAACTTAGATTATAGATAATTATTTGTAAGGGTGTAAAAGTGAAACACTAGAATTTGATACAAAACTTTGTTATGAATGCATAAGAATTCTTCTAGATAGGAGCACACAAGAAGATCAAAGGTCTTGAGTATACTCTTCATAATTTAGAATTTTCCCTTTGGACCTCTTTATGCACTACCTGAAGTATAGGAGACTCAAACACTCTGATTTGCATACCATTTTATCATGATGAAGGCTAATTATGGGAACATATTGATACTTAGTTGATGTGTAAGCCCATGTTGATTGATGAGTGTAAACACAAATGGGAAGTATTTGTGTGTAGTATTTCATTTAGATAACTCAACACTCCACAAGTGTGAAAACCACCTGGGTGTCCTTATGAGTTTTATGCAAGCTAGGGGTGACTTATAAAGTCAACACAAATTATATACAAGGATAATAAATAAGGAAACTATGTATAAGAAGTAGGAACATACTAACCAATAAGTCTCATGGGAGACTCACTATCAATTTGGCTATTCCAAATAAAGGTATAATAATAATGTGTTTTGTGTCAAAAGGTAGTTGAGGTCCCAAAACCTATTGTACTAAGTGATCTATAGCTAACATTGCCTATGGAGTGGTGCTAGGAATCCATGAAGTTGACTGGGGTGTCCTATGAACTATAAGGTTATTAGGGACCTATTGATGTGGGTTTTATGCACACCATAGAAGGTTAAAAAAGGTAGACTCTAACATTTTGGTATCCCTATGAAATGAGGTTCCACTTTGAAGCATGATTTGTAGGTATGTGATTAAAAAAACTAGGTGATGGAATAGCAGGTTCAACTTGTGGATTTTTAACTAGATTTTATGGATGGATGTGTATAATATAATAACAAGTAATAAATAAGTTATATGGGTATTTAATTAATATATGGTGGGTATATCTCAAAGAAACTAAAAAATGGAAAGAAGGGTAATGTAGAAAATAAGGATATATATTCTTGAAATGTCACTTATAAGACTATTTATTTAGTGGAAAATTATCTCTAATATTAGTGTTTTCTACTTTCATCTATTACACACTCACAAACAAGCATGGTTAGTAGTTTGGAAAAATAAGTATAGGGAGATTACTAATCTCAAATAAAGGCTACCCTACGTAGGGTTTTTGTTGCACACCCTTATATGAGAGGTTATAAATTAGACCATAAATTTGTCTATGTAGTTATAGCTCATGCCTAGATGAATATACCAAAAAAAATACCTCTACACACCTTGGATCATCAATTCAACCTGTACTAACTTCTTAAACCAATGAAATTTACTAATCCACAATTATTGTTACACATATAAGATCAATATTAATTAATTTAAATAATCAAATTAATCCATATAAAAAGCACACTTTAGAATTATTGAATTGATACAGACAAAGAAACTTAAATTTTTTTAACATAGAAAGGAAAGAAGAAAGAACAAACAAATTTGCATTACAATCAATCTCTTAATATATTCATGTATATTAATAAAAAACTTTGAACCTTTAAAAATAAGGTAGTACATGTATTTAAAGGACTTGGAAAAGGGGTCACCTCATCCTCCAAGTATATCAAAACTTTGGATACATCAAAATAACTAGAACATAAGTTTTGGTTTGATACAAAATTGCATGTTATAATTTATAGATTACCTCAGATATGTAATGTGTGCATGTTATTCAAAAAAATAAAATTATGAAATGGATGTAATAAGACTTAACTATCCATTTGTGATCATTATATGAAAAATTTTACAAAAATAGGCTTTGACTAAGGCTAACATGGCTTCTTCTTGACACTTTTTATTATTGCTATTAGAACTATACTCGTAACTAGGGATAAGTTGGTTATTATAGTTGAACTTGTTTATGTAGTAGATATGGTGATTAGAGTTGTGTTAGAGGAATAAATCATAGCTTGAACTAAAGTTATAACTAGAGATGAGCTAAGAGGGGGAATCTATACAATTGTTGAGCTAGGAAGGACTAAAGTTGAAGGTAGTGTTTTAACTGGTACATTAAGTGGATCATGAGTTGTGCTAGTAGGTGGTATTGAAGTTGATTTATTATTCACATCTAAAGCTTGATAATTATTGTATCCTTTATAATGTTTTTCTCAAATTAATCTCATATCAAGGAGAGGAGGTTTGGTTATCCTATCTACCTATTCTAATAGCCTTTCTCACTCTATCTTAGTATCTCAGAAGCCTACCCAAAACACCTCTACTTTAATTTCCTTCTTCCTCACTATACTCATATTCACTTTAATATCATCTAGAGCTAATCTTTGTAAACTTTTCTTGAAACTATCTTATGCTTGTTGTATCATTTGATCAAAAATAGCCCAAGTTACTAGATTCCTAGTGTTATCTCGATATCCTATCAATTTTAACTTATCCAAAATTTATACTGTATGTTTTTCTTATTCTATGATCTTATTAACTAAATCATTGATATCACTCACCAAATCCTAAGCCTCTTGAGTCCTTATGACTTCTAGATTTAATGCATTGGCTTCTTCTAAGGGAGTCATTAGATTTAAATGGCTGAATGCCTTATTAAGAGTGTACAAAACCAATAAACTAAATTTGATATCATATTATTTGAGAAGGTTAAAAAAATCATTTTATTGTAGTTACATGTGGATATAATTATACTCTCAAAGAATGAATGGTATCCAAATTTCATATAATATTAATGTCACACTTTATACATATTTCTCTATGCTAGAGGGATCACAGATTACCTGTTGATGCTCTATAAAAGTATCTTACTCTTCTTATAGTTCTTTTTTAGCCTACTTTGATTACTCATGGATGGATAATACTACTTTGGTGTGGGTCTCCATGTAAGACTTGAGGTCCTCAATATAGGGGGAATAAACTTTCTTTTTATCTTATCTTTTTGATAAAGAGTAAATCTCTTCTCTTTATTATAGAATCAACCCTCTACCACTACTATCTTCAATCTTCCTCTTCTTGACCCTTTTTACTAAGGCTATTACTTTGTCAAAGAGTAAGCTTACAATGGGAGGTTCAATGATCTTCAAATTGGGCCTCTTAGAAGCTAACACTCGTAACTCCTTAGCTCAATCTGGAAGATTCAACTTTGATGATTCTAATGGTTAAGATTATATTTATGTATCCTTCTTAGGCTTAGGTTCAATATTATTGGATAGCTTAACCATATTAAGGGCTAAATTATCTTGGACCAATATAAATTCCCTAGTAGTGGCATGGGATGCACAATGTATATAGGTTTCTTATTGGGGGTCTCTTTATTTCCACCACTATTATGGTTTGTATTATTCCTAATGAAGTCATTAGTGAACCTAGTTGAGTGGAGGAAGATAGAACTTGGGTGATGGGTTGGTTGGTAGTTATGGAAGGAGAGGTGGAGATTGAAGGAATAATGGTTACATGAATATAGACTATAGGATAAATGGAGACTATACGAGTAGTGGTTGGCATAAGAAAAATAAACTTAGTAGATATAGGAATAAAAGTGGAGAAAATTGGCAATGGCATAGAAGAAACAACTGGTAATGAGATAAGAGGAGAAAGGCCTACGGCAATAATGAACAGAGCACCCTTACCATATTGGTCACCACTAAGGGATACCTTTGATTTAAATCATTGTAACCTTAGTATTTTTGCTTATTATAGCTCTTCTTAATCCACTTCATGTTTTGGATGACCTTAAATATAGGGTTGTGCCTCTCTGTTGGTTACCTTCATGGATAGAATCTATGGTCTCTCTACCCCAAGTTTTCTTTGATAAAAAAGTGTTGTCCTCTTAGCGTATGGAGTAGTCATTTGTTGGGTAGGAAGGGAAAGAGTCATACTAGATGTTATGGATGTTGAATCTACCATAGTAGGTGTTATTTCTTCCTTGTCATAATATTCTAGGAAAACAATCTCCACCTCTTCCCAAGTTATGTTTTCCTTCTCGTACATAATCTCTTATACTAATTCTTGTTAGACCTTCCTTAGTTCAATAGTAGAAGTTTAAAATAGAGGAGTCTATTATTCCTCTTCTTGAGTAGTAGCTGATGTCTTTTCTAAAACTTACTCTTCTTCATACTCTCTAGTAATTAATGTTTCCCCTACCACTTTCCCTTGCTCTTATTGAGATGTCATCACAATAGGTGTTTATTAGGGGTCTTGGCTTTTGTTTTCTATCTATTGGTAAGATATACCACTCTATAATTTAGAGGATATCCATCCCCCTAATGGTGTGATCTTAAATTTTACTTGATTGAGTATAAGGGAGGGATCTACTTGTATTACCCTTAGCAAATCTTCACTTAAGCCAGTAGTCTCAACCCATTACTTCTTCATCATATTTTGCATCAAGGAACAAGAAGTCATGGTTGAAGGTTTCATTCTTTTATGGGACGTTAAGATTGTGAATCTTTCATTGTACTCTCATATAGGGGTTTCAATCCTTGTGGGGTAGAGTAGCCAATGCATAAGCCCTCCTTGCATTCCTAGCCTTTATAAAATAAATATTGTATGTGTACTGCATCCTCCTAATAGTGAGATGGGAGATTTTAAAATTTATTTTCTTACTCTTTATCAAGTCCTAATTTATACCATTTCATATTTAGAAATTAATCTCTTACTCAGTAGCTTTATCTGGAACAAATTTAGGGATCTAAAGAGGGTCTACTCTATGTCCATCAACAATGATAACTGTATAATCTGGGTATATCCAATAATCACCCAAAGATACAAGAATATTGGTGATTATATTTGAAACTCTAGATAGAGGGTGGCTATGAATTTACATCCAAACTTGAAGATACATGTCCTCTACAATTCTAGAAATATTCCTCACATATGCATAGATGTGAACAAAAGAATAGAAGTCACATATTCTATAATTGATATGGTCAAGGTTGGGATTCCACAAAACCCCGTTATCTCTATAAATAATTCCCATGACTACATTTAGAATATATGACATCATATAAAAATTTCCACCTTTGGGCCTCTTGTCCTTATATGATTTTTGTTCATACACTCAGGCACTGATAACCTCCTCCAATGCATAGGTACACTCTAAAGTAATGAGTAGGTATAGAATGGGTACCCATTATAAATGAAATAAATGAATGCTTAGGTATCCAAATAATAAATTTAAAAATGTCATGCCAATACAAATTTCCATCTAAAACTAGGTAATGGTGATGAGGTTCTTGGCAATTACCTTGACATTGAAAGTCTCACCTAAGAGAAGCCATTTCCCTACTGCTTGTTCCAAACTATTTTTTTTCTTCTAAGTAACTACACTATGTAAGTAAAATGTAACATCTAGCATGGGAAAACATAAATACCTGATGAATGCATCTCTTGAGATGTATGTAATGACTATTTTGTTGGTGACGTAGTATATATAGCCACCATCTGTAATTCTACCATCAAAGAATAAGTTTCACAATAAGTTGATGCACATCATGAATTATGGTTTGGTGTATATCTAGTGGAGTTTCTATCATTTTAATGGTAAAAATTCATTTGGAATTTGTTTCTCTTCTTTTAAGGCATCCTCCTCACATGAAAATAGATCAATATTCTCTATGAGCTCGCATAGAGTTGAGTAATTATCATGGAGACTATCGAACATAGTTACATAAAAAACCATGTCTAGGTATTCTATGGAGTCCTTAATGGAAAAATTGGATGGTGGTGGAGCTCCCTTGTATGCCCTAAATAAAGACACCATTGTTATTGGTTGATGTTATTATGATGAAAAATCTTGAAAATGGTGGTCTAAAACTCTATTGCATAAATTACAAGTTGTTTTAGATGTAGTTATGGCTTTTGAAATTATAGAAGGCTATGTACACTCGAGCTCTTGAAAATAAAATGAGGTAAAATTGGTTATGGGATCAATGTTATAGCTTTATTAATTCATTCTAATTCATGTGTCATTAATCTCTAAAATCTATGAGCTCATCACCTTCATTTAATTTGAATTTGACCACCTAGGCCTTATGGGCATGCGACATAGGATGCTTACTCATTCAGGGTGCCACAGTGTTAATTTTTATTTTGACACTTGTTACATATGGTTTAGTTAGGTAGGGTCATACTTTATATTTGGGCCTAATGAAATGATATGGTGAACCTATGATTTTGATCAAAAAACCTAAAGATTAAAATGTTCTTTAGAGAGATTCATTCAAGAATTTTTTCCAAAATTCATCAAAGGGAAAGTTCCCAATGAAAGGATCCAAATGAAATTCATTGAAGGAATAGTTCTTAAAAACTAAGTGATCTTTGTGGAGATTGTCATTTGGGAGGAAATTACCATAGATAAATTTCTCGAATGAAAACCTTTTGAATGAAAGGTATCAAAGATAAATTTCCCAAAGACTAAAACCTTTTGAAGACCAAAATTTTTGAAGTAAATTTGTCATATAAGAAGTGTTGAATAAAATGATTTGAAGAAAATTTACTGACCAAAATGTTTCCAATCATAACTAAATTCAAAATAAAGTCTTGAACAAATAGTTTCAAACTGAAAAGTTTCTAAAGACCAAAATATTGAATACCGAAAGTATCTAAAATGTCTAATAAAAGAATCCAAATAAGCAACTCTAAATAAAAGAACCTAAAAATATTTTATACATAAAAATTATTCCAAATTTTCTATTAATAGATTAGTTTTAATAAGTCTTTTTAAATGGAAAATAGGCACAACAAATGTGATTCAATGTCCAAAACATCACATTTATATAGATAATAAAAACTAGCCCAAACACACACATAACCCAAATAATAAATAAGACCTCTAAAAAAATGGGGTCCCCACTTTTCAATGAAAATTTTAGATGGGATATGTTGAATAAAAAAAATGGTGACTCACATGGTGAATACTCTCAATTTTTCAAGAACCTAGAATATATGGTTTTGCAATCTCAATATTAACCATAAACTTTACTAAAATAAAGGATTAAATCAGAAACATAAAAGAGACTTTCAATAATTCTATGCAACATACTAGTTTCAATCATACCTTATACCTATGTGTGGGAAAGTTACATTCTTTATTCCTTATAGAAGGGTTTTTAGGCAAAGACATGAGGTGAAATGTGTTGAGGTCAACATACCCCCATTTTTGAAAATAGGGACCCTTGAGATATTTTTAAGCTTAATCTTGAAGGCATGGCTTATTTTGAACATTATTATAATTTTAATATCATCCACTTTGATAATATTGTATTATTGAGTTATGTTTTGATTTAAGTTTTCCTAACATTACTAATAATTGGTCTTCATGTCTTAAAGTTGTAGCATTCATGGAGTCCTTACTGGTAGATTCATTTTCTAAAACCCTGGCATAAACCCCTAGTTCAAATTTGAATTTTGTGAGATCAAATTGGTGGGAATATTTTTAACTTATTTTGGACTTAAGTAAAAAGTGTTATGTTAAGGCTTGGTAATGTTTTTTAACACAACCAAACCTTAGCCTAAAAATTATGCCTTGGTCCCTTTTATTCCCCCCTATGTTTCCTATATCCCTAACATGGTCCAATGTTATGTTGGTATAGTCATTTTTATTTTTTACCATGGTCCCTTTATCACCTATTTAGCCTAAAACCTTAATTCTAAGGCCCTATTCATGTTTATTAATATGAATGAAACCTTAGTCTAGATGCCTTAGCCTAAGTTTCTTTTATCTAGGTCCTAACTTCAATATCATGCATTTTTTAGGATCTAATGATTTACACTTTTGATCCAATAGAGTGAGGAAAATCTTGATAAACTAAATAAATAGTCCATTAGACCAATCATGTTCAAGCATTTGGATCACAATCAATGACTCATGCATCATCGAGACCAAGGATCAGATAGAGCAAAAGCATCATTGAAAAGTCAAATCCCTAGGAATCTCTATGACTTTTTCATGTGTCACTCCCACATTCAAGAATTTTAAATCAAAGGGCCCCACATATTAAAAGGAACCAATCACTTGAAACTACACATATCATGATCGAATGCCTCATGCTTCATCACATATTTTAATCAGATGTAATAAATTGACTTTGATATCCTAAGAAGTCTAGTGGAGTCACCATGTGGTGCTCCTACATTATAACATAGGAACTTGATGAGATTAAATTTGACATTCATGTGATCATTATTTAGCATCCATGAGGTCATCATTGATGTCCATGTGATCATCAACATTAAGCCCATTAAACCTAAAAGAATTCACAAGATTAAATTTAACATCCTCACAAACATCATTTGAATGCTTACAAGACTACCATTGACGTCTGTGAGGTCATCAAAATTAAGCTCATTTAAATTTTTTACTTAGACAAAAGGGCATGTTTTATGTCATTTTAGGGGTCATTTTGCTTTAAAAATTAGGATAGAATGCTTTAACCTAAGTCCATTCATGTTTATTAATATGAAGTAGACTTAGGTAAAAGAATTTTAGCCTAAGTTACTTTATGTCTATGCATTGATTAAAGTTCATGTAGCTTGCAAGACCCAATGATGTGTGCTTAACTATGATGGATGATCCAATGGTGTGAAATCACTGATGAATTTTCAATGAATCTCTAAGATCCTATGGGCTCGACACATGGTATATGTGCATTCAATATGTGAATGACAAAGGTGCCTGATCTTAGAAAGCCCATAGAGGTGCCAAGTGGTACAACCATAGGGCTTGGTATCAAAAGGAACCAATAAAAAGTGAGGTCCTAGAGTACAATCAATAGATCATGTTGATCTACGGATTTTTATCTAATAGTGAGAATAAAAAGATATTTTTAAATGTCAATGGCTAGTGCTTTAAATACGTTTATTAAAAATGTCATGGAAAGTGCCAGATAAATGCCAAATAAACTCTACACAAGCAAAAAACAACAAAATAAGAGAATTTATGGGCTCAAAATGCAAAGGTATAAAGGAAAAGGTTAAAATCAAATTTGGGGGATGTACAAGCCTAGGTCTAAATAAGCTATCACCATTAAAGATATAAATCCATAAAACTTTCATAAAAATCCCTAAGTGAATTTATATTGATTATAAAAAATCTAGAAAAAATTCAATTGTGATTTGAGCACAAAAAGAACTAACCTAGACATCATTTACAATCTGATTAAGATTGATTTTCAAGTGTGGAAACCATGGTAGATTAGAGGCAAAAATTAAGGGATGAGACATAATTATATCTATCTATAGACAGTGAGGGAAGGTTTTTCAAGGATACTGATTTGAAAACTATGGCCTTGAACACTAGCAACAAGAATTGGTCTGATCTCTTCTAGACCATTGAAGAGATGCAAGCCATCACCAAAGAAAAAAATCATTGCCATAATTAGCAAGAGGTAGTATGACCTGATTGTAGTTTAAATGGTTGGTATCCATCATGTTGTTGATAAACCAGAGGTACTCCATTATATTGATATCCTTGCTCTCATTTTTGTAGATTATAGAATTGAAAATGATTAGATCATTCATGAGGGTAGCTCTAAGAGAGTTACATATATTTCCCCACTAGATTCTGAGATGTATTATAAACTTTTGAAACCCCACGTGGACCTGCCCACCATAAAAGAATGGATTGGAAAGAATGATCTTGACACCATCCTTAGGCCATGCTTACTCTAAGGGAACCATGCGATTAGAGACCCTACTGGTAACATCCCATTTGCCTAATTTAGTGAAGGAATTAGGATAATTATAACCCTATTGAATATAATAGCTAGAGCCCCTCCAAC
Organism: Torreya grandis; assembly: GCA_037957365.1. Lineage (NCBI taxonomy): Eukaryota > Viridiplantae > Streptophyta > Pinopsida > Cupressales > Taxaceae > Torreya > Torreya grandis. Next base: position 179,409 of record JARHVA010001451.1, read on the forward strand.
AACATTTGTTAGTAAGATTTGGGTATCTTATGTTCACTTCAAGTTAGAAAAAGGGCTCACTCCCCCAATTGGAGATATGATCAGCATCTACCTATGGAGATAATTTAAATCCATAAAGAAAAAGACTAACAACCAATTATTTATTATGTTTTATCTATTAGATGCTCTGCCAGCCTCCACCTAGATCCCTCACATCAAAAATTGGTCACCTAAAGGCAAATTCACAATCTCCCACCATTATTCGAAGCTACATATATTCAAATATAGACAACATATGCAGTTCATTTGTGATTGTGTCTATCCTAATTTGGTATAATCCATCATAGGGATCTTAATTCCTAGGGTAAGCCCTATAATTAATAATTATACAAAACTAATGGGAGAAATCTAGTTGTATCCATATTATACTATGATTAGAATTTAAGGGATTATGACTCAACCTTACAAGTTGCCTGTCTATGTTCCCAACAAGCTATCAGAGTATGAAATTTCATGTGAACTTCTTCATGGTGTTGATGGATTATGCAAAGATAAAAGGAAAGGCCTCCTTCATCCCTCCCCTTTAATAATTGGTAGAATAGTTTTACAATATTATAAACATGTGGACACCATTGCAAAGCACAGAGATTCTTTTGGATTTTGGTTAGATGATCTGAGGCATTAGGATCATTATGATAGGGTAAGAAAGCATTTAAAGATAAAACAACTACCTAAGCCACTTTATGTGCATCAACCTGGTCCATATTATCCTCTACACATCAAGACCAACAATTTTGAAGAAGTAATGGCTAAGTTCAAGAAGCACATTTGTAGACTTAAGCATAGATTGACTATTAATGAAAAACCACAAGGGGACATATGGAAAATTTTCAATATCACTTGCTTCTTAGACCTTCTAAGGCACCTTAAGAGAAACCACAGATAGAAATGCATCCTCAAGAATAAACTACACAAAGTCTTGGTAAGGATAAGTTAGAAGAGAGGCCTGGTGAGGGACCTTCATCCTTAGCCCTACCTCAAAGACTAGGGTCCCCCATAGAGTTTTGGATATGATATTTTTGGATCCCAATGAAATGGTAGAGGATACACTTAGAGTTATATATGAAACTTATGGGTTAAAATAAGAAGAACAATAAAAGGAAGAACCTTTAGCCCAGGCAGGATAGGTTGAACTTGACAAAGGAAAATAGGTTGCTTTGTATTTAGTTCCATTAGTACACCCATAGAAAATAAAATTAGAATTATCCTTGGTCCCAATTAGATCAAAGAGACAAAAGTTAACTTTCACCCATAATACAAGTGAAATGAACTTATTCAATGAGGAATACCCTATTCATGGACCAATCATCCTTGATTGGTTCATTTATGGAAAAAGCAAAAGATTCCCATTTTGTCTCACTCTTGGGCCTTGACCCAAAATATTAACATTTTTGTCCATGATAATATCAATTCATGGATAAGGGATTTGATGAAAGAGGAAGAAGAAAGAAGAATAGTGACCACTATAGGGTCAAAAATCAAATAGATGGATGCTCCAAGAGTATCAAGTAACACAAGGATAGAGGTCCCGGAACCTCCAAAATACATAGAGTCATCTATTATTGTTGAATTCAATCTATATATAGTTTGATTAGAGAGAGTAAAAACAAGAAAATCCATGGTGGGCATTAAAGAGTTCACATTCCAAAGGGTTGAGTGATTTTTAGGTTTAACTCTAATTGAGGGATAGTAGCTTGATGAGTTCCCCATACATGAAAAGGACATTGAAATCCTAGTTAAATCTCACTCAAATCATGTTAGAGCTAGCATCAAGGGGATGAAACAAAAGATACATTAGTTGGAAAAGGAAAAGGATAATTTAGAGACCCAAACTATCTTATCAATACTTGAGGCCATAATTAATATATTTGAAGCATCCTTTTTCGATATGTTTGACTCTTTAAAATCAATGATGCTAAGACAAGATGCATTGAGCTAGTAGAGTGATGTGGCTAAGGGATTGATGATAGAGTGGCAAGATACAGAAGCTAAAATAAGGGATATCATCAATATATTGGCTAGGAATAGAATTCCTAAATTTAAAATCATTATCCTATCCCTCTTAAATATTATATGAGGGATAATGGTGGATAAGATCCAAGGTTTAGGTACTTAGTCAATAGGTTTGGATAGACTCCTGAGGGATGATGAAGAGTTGATTTCCTAGATTAAGCAACTTCTTGACACCATGTTTGCTAATCCTACAAATTATATAGCCTTGGGAATTATTGATGATGAAAAATATAGGCATAGTCACTCCAGTGACATAGGAAGTAAGGGGCAAAAGCTAGGGTCAATCAGGCAGTGACAATATTAGAATTTTGGGCATGATCTTCACTGCTAAAGAAAAGATTGTAGAAGCCAAAAGAATCAAAGAAGTTATGGCAAGGGATGATAGAGAATTTAAGGACTTAGCTGACCAAGAAGATGTTTGTCTCCTAAATCTATCTATGGATTCAAATCTTGTCAAGGAGAAACATCAAAGAGCTATGGAGCTTCTAAAAGAGAAATATGGGAGTTCTTCAGTACTAGGCCCATCAATTAGTTAATATTTTTTTTGTAAATGCATTGTAATATTTGAAAAAGGAATATTCTTTTGTAAAGGCACATGATAGTTTTTATCATGTTGCCTCTAGGTTAGTTTAGTTTGGAAAAATAAATGTATTCTATAACTTTTTGAAAAAGGATAGTTGTCCTTATCTTTTATACATTTTTATCTTGTAGCTAACTGGTATACTTCCTTGTCTTCCTATAAAAGGTAGTACTACCATTTTGTAAAGGGGGATATTTTTAAGCAAAATTTTTATACTTGGAGCAGTTAATAAAATCAAGGAATTTTAAAAGGATGGTCCAAATTTTTTTGTGTCAATTATTACATGCTTTTATCTTGATTACTAGTCTTAAGTCTTAAATTTGAATAGTTTCTATGAATTTTGAGTTGTATCTTTTATTACAAGGTTGATAATTTGTGTTTATGTTATATTAGTTTAAGGATATTGAGTTTTTTTCATTCATTTATTTTTTATTTAGATGTGCTAATGCTATTTAAGTGTGGTAGAAAATATTTAAAGTAAATTCATCTCTTATAATTCTTCATATCATCCTTTAAGGTTTGCCTGATGTGTAGTGAGATCTGTACTTATGTTATTTTGCACTATATATTGGTTACATGTATACTCAGTTGAAATTATAACTTTGTTATAATGTTTGAGGCTAAGATCAATAATCATTTATTCTCTTTCTACCTTACATTTCTCTTTTGATTTTTTTTAACTAGATCACTTTAGTTTAGAATTCATTGTAAATATCCCTTTAGATTAGTTTGTTTTTTAAAACTTTGATCATAATTCAGTAGTATTATCATAGATACTTACACTTTTTAGAGATTTGGTCCATCGTGGCTCCCAACCACCACTTAATATAAATTTTGTGGAACAAGTTAAACATTGCTCTGCCTCTATTTCACCATAGGTAACATAAGTTTCCAAAACCCGATACTCATGCTTTGAATTCCTAGAATTCTAAAATGATAAGTGTTCTTTGAACACTAAAGACACCTATGATACATTTAGAGGCATCAACAAGTCTTGTTGGCACTAGAAGGAAGGTCTTTCTTTGTGAATTAGCTAAATCTTTACTTATCTTAGCATGTTTTAATATAATATTGGTGTTATCTTTATTATTTTGAGTAATTATTTGCTTAAAAAGTGTAAATATCATTGATCTTTGTGGTCTTTGACCTATCTTTGTGATTCCTTTAGATAAAGATCAAGTTCTTTGAGGTTGATGCTTAGTGTTGGTAAATATAGTTTAAGATTTGAACCCCTATAGTATTTGAGGTTAGAATAGCTATTTTTGATCAAAGGCTGGCATATCTTTCATAGATATAAGTTCATTTGAGCTTAGACTTATAGAGATAGACCATATTTACATAATTAGATGCATATTTGAGCTAACTTAATCAAATATTTATGTCCTTTACTATTTTAAACACAATATTTGCAAAATGAGCTTAATGTGTAGATTTAATCCTTGTTCTTTATAAAGATTAACTTGATACATCGTATTTGAAATAAGATCTTCAATCTTCAAGCTAATATTGCTAAGGATTTGAACAACATCACATTCAGAGATAAGAGATCCTTTATTTGAGCTTGAAGTCCATATAAGAACTAGGTGAGATAAAGGTAGGCATAGATGTTCCAAATATTTACCAACCTCACCACTTCAAGGTACCTTTGCCTTCAACCTTCATCTAGGTATGGATTGGCTGGGAGACTCTTCAATCAATGTGTTAGGTTTGGTACATGATCCCCCACATGACCCTAATAAATACTTGCTAACATTTAGTCCAATTACTATTATAATCATTGAAAATCATATTAAATCTTTTGAAGCTAATTTAAGGTTACTCAATCTCATACATGAAGATGTAGCATGTAGATTGTTCCCATTTACTTTTAAGTATGCTACATATGAACACTTTCTCAATTTACTTGATAATTATATTACTAGTTGGGATGGTTCACTAATGTTTTCATATATCAATTTGGTAAAATTGTTAGCCCATGTGTCATATACCACCAGTTCACCACCATCAAGAGGGATACAAGTGAGCCCATAAGGTCCTTTAATGCCATCTTCCAAACAATGTATAGCAAGACCATAAAAACTTATAAACTTTATGATGTTTTATCTCTATAAACCTACAAGGATGTATTAGATCCTATGACTTCTATATTTTTGAAAAGATATCTCCAATCTATAGCTTCATTAGCTAGGGATTATTCTAAAGTAGTGATCATCAATGATCAAATTCATTCCTAGGGATAAATGGCCTACTCGATTCTAAATATCAATCCACATATGCCCATTTTGAACATCTTCCCCAATAACAACAAGAATGTTTTATCCTTGAATTTTTAGCTAATTTTCACCCATTGTGAAACATGACTAAATATAGTTTTCATCTATCCCCTCAAATAATTGCACAAGATTTCTCTCTCTTCAAATTTTTGTTTAGTTTTCTTCCTTTCTTCTTCCTCATCTTTTCTTCCTTTTTTCTTCCTTTCTTCTTCCTTGTCTTTTCCTTATCTTTCATTTTTCCTTGTCTTTCCTCCTCCTCTTTCCTTCACTTTCTTCCTCTTTTCTTTTCTTTCTTTCATTTTTATTTAGAAGTACCCTTCAAAAAAATCTGAAGGGTCACTTTTATTCCAAGTGCCCTTTGGAATTTTTTTTAAGGACACTTTGTATTCAAAAGTGCCCTTTAGAAAAATATGAAGGTTCACTTTTCTTCCATGTTCCCTTCAATATTTTTTTGAAGGGACACTTCATCTTCAAAAGTGTCCTTTAGAAAAATTATGAAGGGTCACTTCTTTCAAAAGTGCCCTTTGGCTTTTTCCAAAGGGACACTTTATCCCTTTCTTTCTCAAAGTGCCCTTAAAAAAAAATTAACGGACACTTTGTCTCAAAGTGCCCTTTGTAAAAATTTTGAAGGGTCACTTTTTGCCCAAAGTTCCCTTAATAAATATTCTAAAGGGTTACTTTTTTAGAAAAACCAAAGGAGATAAAAGTGGAAGGAAATATCCCAATGGAATGACATGCCAAGGGATGTCAAATTTAAAATAAGGAAGTAGTTATTGGGATGGAAATGTCTCATGATGTCTCAGGGAACATCAAATTCAGCATCATGAACTAGCCATTGGGAAGTAATCAGGTTTGAAAGGTCTGAGTTATCAAGATTGAAGAGTTTGAATCAAGTTGAGCATCTCCAAAACCATGAATAACTCTCATAATCAAGATTATCTAGGTGATTTACTTATGAACTTCATAAGTAGAGCATCTTAAAAACTATAAAGTAGGTGAGTTCAAAAAACTTGAATTTGTCTACAAGAGCAAATTGGGATTTTTGAAGTGCTTAGCTTATAAACTTTATAAGCTAAGTAGGTCAAAAAATATGAATGGGTCTACAAGTGTAAATTGGGTTTTTCCTAAGGGTTTTCTTATAGTATTTATAAGTAAGGAGGTCATGAAAACCCAAATTATACTATAAAGTATAAATTGGGTTTGCAGAGCTACTTAGCTTATACGCTTGATCCAATGGTTGATTGATAGTGTACCACCATCAAGATTAGGCAAATGAAAATCTACCATATGGTATGAGATAGGAATATATAGATAATGATTTGTAGGCATCCATGCCAAATAGACCAATGGCACATAATCATGATCAATGCCATTATTTGAGAGCCATCAAAAAGGGTGAAAAGCCAAGGAGAAGATGTTAAGTGTTAGGACAAATTTTATAACAAGTGGCTTCTTGCTAAAAATATTTTAATTCCATTATAATATATCTTGATCCCACTTGGTAGCCATTGGAGAAGCATCTTCCAAAGGGTAAGACAAGGATGTTCGAGAAGGTGACATGGACTAATTCAATGGCTTGAATGAGAATATTTGGTAAATCCAATAATAATTGAAATTTGAGACTTATAATAGAATGGATTCCTTCCCTTTGGTGCCAAATACCTCCTCATCTTCTCCTTTTGATATAAATACTTCCTTTGTGTAAGGGAAAAGGAGAACATACCCAATATGATGGAGCCCTGCTAGAATGATATCATGTTCTACCTTTTGAAATTAACATAGGTTTATTTTTTCATGTTTTTGGATGATTTTCTAAGTGTGCAAGTGATGTATGGTGGTAGCTTGTGATGATTTTTTATCCTCCTACCCCTTCATTCTTCATGCCTAAACAAGATTCCTCTATCTAGCTACTCACACAATGTGTGTCTAAGTGTATTGTTTTTTTGCATGTGTACTATTATTCTAGAATGTGTAGGGTCTACCTTTTAGCTAATTTACCTTGTGTTATCTTGAAAATATCACCTTTATGTTTAAACACTTTTGTTAGAATCTTTAGAGCTTGGGAATGTCTATCCTTTTATTACATCATGTACTAGAATGTGATACTCATGTGGAATATAGTCTTGGTGTATCACACCTATTAGAGTAGGATTTCCCTTTATACAAAAATTTAACTCTTTTACCTTTGAGAAAGTTGGTCTAATAGCAATGGTTTTGTAGAGACTCATATATAAGGAGCTAGCCCTTCAACCTAGAGGTTTATTTACCCCGTAGGCACACCCACAGGCCTAGGAAATGATCCAACATTGCCCAAATCTAGGAGAGGACTGAACCCTCTCTTCTAGGGTGCAAGATTTTGAGATAATAGTCCTGGTATACCTGGTGGGACTAGGTCAAAATAGTGTGAAAATTTTTTGTGTGTCTTTTCTCTTATTAGCTTTTGGAAGCATCTAAGAAAACACTAATGGGGACTCTAAGTGAATTTCTAGTTATAAGTAACCCAGGTATCTATTGATGAAGATTTTTATCTATCCTTATTTTTTTATATGACTTGTGAAGTTTATGTGGATGAATATGGGGAGAATCCTTACCATACACCTCCCTATCATGATCCTTTCTACCCTTCTCAATATTCCTACCAAGAATACCATCCTCCCTATGAGTCATGTCAGTCGTATGGTCAACTTAGTCCTTTTCCAAATGAGTATGTTATTTTTGACTAGCCATATGACCCATCTTTACCTTAACCTTGTCAGGATGAGTTAGACAACACCATTAGTTGGGAGGTAGAATATGGATATTTCAAAGCCTTTCTTGAAGAGGTTAAACAACCTATCCAATTTTTCAAAGCTTACTACACCTCTCATTCTCAAAATGTTTGGGAAATTATGCCAAGATTTATAAAATTAGAAGAGCATATGATTGTTATAGATAAATCTAATGATGGAACTCTTGGTGGTTTTTTGGATTGGTTAAGGTTTTTAGTTGGGTTTTTAATGGACATGTAGGGGTATGTTGAATAAGAGAACCTATATGTCATTGGTGAAGGATTGTCTAGGGTTAGAAGAGCTTTTCAATGGTGGATTGATTAGTTAGAGAGATGGGAAACCCAAAAGGGTATGAAACAAGTTGCCGCTGTAAAAGAATCTCCAAAAAGTTATGAAGAGCCTCAAGAAGATGAGGAGGATGATGATAGCTTGTATGAAGAATATCTGCTTCATATTGCTCCTCCTATCTTACCTCTCCCTCAAGAGCCCATTCAAGAAGTTTCACCCATCTCCATGTCCATCCTTGACCACACTCTCCATCCTCAAACCATATACCCATATATCTCTCTTCCACCATCCCTCCCCTTGAATAAGAGACTCTTTCAAGGGAAACATTAAAAGAATAAACCATTGTAGAAACTCATCTTGGTGAATACAAAGACAACCTTTCCTCTTTAAGTGAAGAAAAGCATGTTGAAGACTATTTTGTAGCTATCCATGAGGAGTGTGACCTAGACTTTGAATGAGAGGTATTCAGAGAAGACCCCATGTCTGATCCTAAGGTTGTAAAGAACCATCTCAAACATGAAGTGAAGTGCATCATTAAGTAATAATATCAAGGTAATCCTCAAGAGGTTATAATCTTAGAAGAATCTCATGAGATCAAACTTGAAGACATAGTGCTTGAGGATGAATTTGTACCTCTTTTTATTTTGAATCACCCTTAAATGAATTAGAACTTGAGGAACAATAGCTTGATGATCCCATATGTCAAGAAGAAAAGATAAAAGAGGTAGTGATCTAAGATGTCAAGGAAGATAGAGATGATTGGCAATAGAAAATGGATCTCTTTCAGGAGCTTGAAATCCTCTACCAAGTTGAGGGACAAGTTCATGACAAGGTGAAGGAAAGCTTTCCCATGAAAGATAATGACCAAGATTAGGTAGACTATGCATAGATCCTTATTGATCTTGAAGAGCTTCCAGCTGATGAGAAGCCCAATCTCATTAAGAATCCCATGGAAACTAAGAATGAAATCCTTGTTTCATCACCATTGGAGGTCAAAGTTGAAGAATCTTGTGAGGGGCTTGAAGTTTTTGAGCTATAGTAAAATTTCATTTCTATGGCTAACTTGTTTGGATTTTATTGGTTCTTGTTAAACACCATGAAGAAGATGGAAGAATTGATTCCATGGATCAAAAGGTTGCATGCTTCATCTATCACTCTATGTCATGAAGTTAGAAAGGTTTCTAGTTACCTCTTTGATCCAGGAGGAAGTGCTCATCTCAAGTCTCTTCTATAAATATTAGTTTAGGTGTGTTTCTTTTAGTTTGTTGTTGTGTTCCCTAAGTGATGTGATGCATAAGTGTTTTTTACTTCCCTATGTTTGTTATACATGTGATCATTACAGTTGTGTGTTTTTTCCAAGAATCCTATTTGAGTCATTTTTAAGTGCCTTATGCATGACTACATGCCAAATAGAAGAATTAAGGAAAGTGGTCTTAGGAATAGTAGGCATGCCTCTCCTGTGAATCACTAAAAATATTAGCCAGTTTTCACCACCTATGAAAATTGAGTAAATATAGTTTCTAGTTGTCCCCTCAAATAATTGCACAAGATTTCTCTCTTTTTAAATTTTTATTTGATTTTTTTCCTTTCTTCTTCCTCATCTTTTCTTCCTTTTTTCTTCCTTGTATTTTCCTTGTCTTTCCTCTTCCTCTTTCCTTCACTTTCTTCCTCTTTTATTTTCTTTCTTTCACTTTTCTTCAAAATATCCCTTTAAAAAAATCTGAAGGGTCACTTTTCTTCCAAGTGCCCTTTGGAATTTTTTTGAATGACACTTTATCTTTAAAAGTGCCCTTCAGAAAAATCCAAAGGGTCACTTTTCTTCCAAGTGCTCTTTGGTATTTTTTTTAATGGACACTTCATCTTCGAAAGTGCCCTTCAAAAAAATTATGAAGGGTCACTTCTTTCAAAATTTCCCTTCATCTTTTTCCAAAGGGACACTTTATCCCTTTCTTTCTCAAAGTGCCCTTTAGATAATTTTTGAAGGGACACTTTGTCTCAAAGTGCCCTTTAGAAAAATTATGAAGGGTCACTTTTTGCCCAAAGTTCCCTTTAGAAAAATTTTGAAGGGTCACTTTTTAAAAAAATTCAAAGGAGATAAAAGCCAAAAGAAATGCCCCAATATAATGATGTGCTAGAGGATGTCAAATTTAGAATAAGAAAGTAGCCATTGGGATGGAAAAGTCCCATGACATCCTAGGGAACATCAAATTTAGCATCATGAACTAGCCATTGGGAAGCAATTAGGTTTGAAAGGTTCAAAGTCATCAAGCTTGAAGAGTCTAAAGCAAGTTGAGCATATCCAAAAAATTGAATGAATCTCATAGTATAAATCAAGATTATCTAGGTGCTTTACTTATTAACTTCATAAGTAGAGTATCTCGAAGACTTTGAGGTAGGTGAGTCTAACAAACATGAATGGGTCTATATGAGCAAATTGGGATTTTCCAAGTAATTAGCTTATAAAATTTATAAGCTAAGTAGGTTAGAAAACCAAAATGGGTCTACAAGTGTAAACCTGGTTTCTTCTAAGGCTTTTCTTATAGTCTTTATAAGTAAGGAAGTCACAAAAACCCAAATTTCAGTACAAAGTGTAAATTGGGTTTGCAGAGCTACTTAGCTTATACACTTGATCTAATGGCTGATCGATGATATAATACCATAATGATTAGGGAAATGATAATATATCATGTGGCATGAGATAGGAATATATGGAGAATTATCTATAGAAATTCATGTCAAATAGATCGATGGCACAAAATCATGATTTGTGCCATTCTTTGAGAGCCATCAAAAAGGGCAAGAAGCCAAGGAGAAGATGTTAAGTGTTAGGAAAAAATTTCTAATAGGTGGATACTTATTGAAACTATTTTAATTCCATTAAAAAATATCTTGATCCTGGTTGGTAGCCATTGGAGAATCATCTTCTAGAAGGAAAGCCAAGGATGTTTGAGAAGGTGACATAGACCAATCAAATGGCTTGAATGACCATATTCAACAAAGCTAATTGTAACTAAAAGTAGAGACTTTCAATAGAATGGATTCCTTCCCTTTAGTTCCAAATACCTCCTCATCTTCTCCTTTTGTTATAAATACTTCCCTTGTGTAAGGGAAAAGGAGAACACACCTAGTATGGTAGAGCCCTGCTGAAATGATATCACATTTTGCCTTTCAACATTAGCATAGGTTTTTTGTTTCATATTTCTATATGATTATCTAAGTGTGTGAGTGATGTATGGTGGTAGCATGTGATGATTTTTTAATCTTCCTACCCCTTCATTCTTCATGCCTAAATAAGAGTCCTTGATCTAACTAGTCACACAATGTGTGTCTAAGTGTATTTTATTTTTGCATGTGTACTATTATTTTGGAATGTGTAGGGTTTGACTTTTAGCTCATTTACCTTGTGTTATCTTACTCATATCACCTCTATGTTGAAACACTTCTATTAGAATCTTTAGAGCTTGTAAATGTCTATGCTTTTACTACATCATGCATTGGAATATGATACTCATGTGGAATGTAGTCTTGGTGTATTACCCCTATTAGAGTAAGATTTCCCTTTATGAAAATTTCTAACTCTTTTCCCTTCAAGAAATTTGGTTTAATAGTAGTGGTTTTATAGATACTCATATAAGGGGAGTTATCCCTTCAACTTAGAGGTTCATTTCCCCCATAGGCACACCTATAGGCTTGGGAAATGATCCAAAGTTGCCCAAATCTAGGAGAGGACTGAACATTCTCTTCTAAGGTGTAAGATTTGGAGACAACATGAATCAACTCCCAAATCTCAATCAATTTTCTTTGAGTCATTCTACTCCTAATTAAAATCTAGGATTCTTAAGTCATATTACTACTAGTGGATTCAATGTAAATGATCAAGGAGATTTAGTACCAACTACTAATACTAACAATAACCAAGTACATAATTCTAAAAATCCCAATAATAAGAATTAATCTATCTTAAAAATGGTCCAAAAGTTAAGCATTGATTTCCTTTAGCTACAAAAAACAAGTTGGTAATATTGGAGAGAGATATGGTAGGAACTTCTCATTTAAAGGTTTAATAGTCCAAATAATAGGTTTCAAAATGATAGTTTGAATAATAATAAGAATAGTGAACCATCCTCTAAAAAGAGGACCATGGACATTAGTCTTACTAATATTTCTTTCCCTGATTATTGTAGAGTGAATTGTCTAACCAAGCATGGTGAAATTGATTGCATTGAGTTTTGCAAGGATTTTGAATCTTTCCAATAAGAATTAGATGTTAGGTTGTGGAGCTAAAAGCTTCACTGATGCAGACATGGAAGAGGTTGTTGAGAGGTTGCTAAGTTGTAGAGCTACTAACATTGATCTGATCAACCGACATCAATCATATCTAGTGAGAAGCTCAACTGACATCAGTCAGGTATCAGCCAACATCGATCATCTCCAGCTAGACAGGGACCAATGTCGGTCACCTGTGCGGTTCCAGAACTGCTAGTTGACAAACAGTTAGTTAAAAAACTATTTGTTTGCATGTTAAAAGGCTATTTTTAGTCTTGAGCTATGGATCTAATTATTTTAATCGGATGTCTAATTATTGTTTGCATGGGATCTATATAATAGACTCATGGGTTGTATTATAAACAGTGCTAGTTAAGTAAGAACAAGGTTAGCTTCTTCAGAGTGAAGAGAGCAAGGTGTGTTCCTCCTAGTGCCATAGTGCCAAGTGTGTATGATTAGGTAGATCTACAGGTTGTTGTAAGGTCTGGTAGAAGATCCATAGGGGTGTTAGTATGGTAGAATCATAAGGACTTGGTGAGGCAAGGACAAGGGTTGTATCTGAGTATGTAAGATCAAGTTAATCTACAGGTGTGCAAGATCAGGAAGGAGATCTACATGTGGTAAGTAAGATAATTGATTTTCAAGTGTGTGTGTGTGTGCATGGTCTAGGTTTACAGGTGTTGCAAAACCAAGTTAATCTGTAGGTGGCAGTAAGATCAGGGAGATCAACAACACATCAGGTAGTAAGATTAGGGGAGATATACTTGGAGTATGGTGTGTACTCGATCATGGAGTACATGGAGTACTTGTGTACTAGTAGTAGTGATACTGACTAATGGTATTGGAAATAGTGATATTAATTGGTTGGAGGTGAACACCAACTCTGTGTTTGAGTTGTGTGTTGGGACCGTAATTGAGAGAGTGAACTCTTGAAGGTGAATTACTATACACTTGGTGTGAGAAGCCTGTAAGGTGTGGAAGACTGTGGTGTCTCTTCATTGTAATTTCTTTTTGGAAGAGTATTAATACAATTGGGTATTGTCTCTCATATTCTATGTTGTTTTTGAATTCTAGTTACTTGTGATTCTAGTTAAATTTTGCATGTTTAGTTGCTTGGTAATCAATTGTGCTTCTAGGTCCTAACAAGTGGTATCAAAATATTTTATTTTTCTAGATTCCTGACAAAGTGGTTTCAGAGCTAAGGTTACAGGGAGCAGGTTTGTGTTTGATTACAGGTCACTCTTAGGGGTTTCTAATTGAGTGGGAGTATAGCAATGGCAGAAGAAAGTACACTAAGAATGGAGAAATTCAAAGGCATGAATGGTCAATTATGGTGTTATGGAAAGAAAGAGAAGGTAAAAAAATATTATTGGTTGGTAGAAGATCAGCATGAAGGAACTAAAGAAGCAGATGTTGTAGGTGTTGTTACACAAGATGCTCTGGGATGTTCCTTGGATAAAGTAGAATCTTGTTTTATAGATTATGTTGCCTCTTTCCATGAAGCTCAAAATAGAGTATTTTTCCATGTTAAGGTCTTTGGAGACTTTGGAAAGATTTATTTAGGGGCTAGTGTGCCTTGTCAAAGTTTTGGCAAAGGGGAAGTGCGGCTGAAATTGTAGACGACTAACACATGGGTGTTGAAGGAGGTCATGCAAGTCCCAGTCCTAGAGATGCGGCTAATTTCTATAGGAAAGTTGGGTGATGAGAGATGCATAGTAACTCTCACAGTAGATTCTTGGAATGTTACCAAGGATGCACTTGAATTAGCATGTGGTAAGAAAGCAAGTACTCTTTATCTACTTGCTTATATTACTAATTCTTCTTTTATTGTGAAGACATGGCTTTGTAGGCTTGGTCACATGAGCAAAAAGGAGATGCATGTTCTTAAGATGAAGTCAGATGTTTTTGATAGACTTAAAAGCTGGAAAGCCTTGGTGTTCATGGAGGAGATGATGGATAGAGATCAGTGGAGAAGGCTGAGTAACTCTGAGCAGGGCAGTTTAGATAGAGTTTTGATCTAAAGAGAGCTCATGGGTAAAAAGTCATCACTCACAAGAGAACATAGGTACCAGTGTCAGTCAGAAGGAACCAACATCAAACAGAAAAGTGTCGATGTCAATCATGTGTAGACTAGAGTCAGTGGTGTCAATCAGGGTAAGACTAACGTCAGTCAAAGGACCAATGTCAGTAGTAGGTAGACATTGACATTGGTCAAGAAATTGACATTGGTAGTCAGGACAGTCACATAGAATTGACATCGGTCAGATGCAGACTGTGTGGTGACTGAGGTCGATCACTGAAATGGATTTTGGGTAGACAACAAGCTATCAAGGAGTCTCAAATGCCCATATGGAAGACTAAAAGGGTAAGTAAGCCTCAAATTTGTTATTCCTCTTCTTTATACTCATTGCTCACTATAGAGCAGGAAAGATCCAGGAAATAGTGGGAGCATGGCATGAATGAGGAATTTGATTCCTAGGATGCAAAACCAAATGGGAGATTTGGTAGGGCTGCCAACTGGTATGAAAGCACTAAAAGACAAATGGATTCCTTGGTTAAAGAATAGAGATAATGGACACGTGAGATGGAAGGCTAGGTCATATGGTCTTGAGCAAGCTACAAGACAGTGGTACAGGTTTGACAGGTGGATGATAAAGCATGGCTTTAGTCAATGTCATTGTAACCATTGTGTGTTTCTTTACCAAGTTGGATAATGGTCACTACATTATCCTATTACTGTATGTGGATGATGTGCTTGTTGTAGATGCATACATATAGGGAGTTGTTGATCTAAAGGTAAAGTTAGTTCAGTGGTATGTCATGAAGAATTTAGGAGCAGCAAAATTCTTTGGCATGAGTAATCCTAGAGATAGGGAAGATCACAAGTTGATGTTGTCACAGGATGATTGTGTGAAGGTAGTGCAGGATGCAGTATAGCAAGTGCACCTATGGATGGACAATTCACAGAATAGGGTCCCCAATCACATGATGAGGTTGAGTACTTGTGTACTCCCTGATATTGCCCCAGTAGTGGGAGCTGTCAGCAAGTTTGGAGCCAATTCGGGAAAGAAGCACTGGAGGGAAGTTTAGTGGATTCTCAGGTATCTGAGAGGGACTAGCAGCAGGTCAACATGTTATGCAGGGTCAAGTTATTTTCTACATGGGTTTGTAGATGCAGATGTGGTAGGTTACTTGGATGATAGGTGTTACATCACAGGTTGTGTGGTGGTTGGTCTTCAAGATTGATCTTAAAGAGGGATACAAGCCAAGAAATAAATTAGATGGTGTATAGGTACAGGTATAGTACAACTATTTATCTCCAAGTGGGAGATTGTTAGGTTGTGGAGCTAAAAGCTTCACTGATGTAGACATGGAGGAGGTTGTTGAGAGGTTGTTGAGTTGCAGAGCAACTAACATCGGTCTGATCAACTGATGTCGGTCATATCAGTGAGTAGCTCAACTGACATCAGTCAGGTATCAACTAATGTTGGTCATCTTTAGCCAAATAGGGACCGATGTCGATCACCTGTGTGGTTCCATAACTGCTAGTTGATGAATAGTTAGTTAACGAACTAGTTGTTTACATGTTAAAAGGCTAATTTTAGTCTTGAGCTGTGGATCTAATTATTGTAATTGGATGTCTAATTATTGTTTGCATGGGATCTATATAATAGACTCATGGGCTGTATTGTAAACAGTGCTAGTTGAGTAAGAGCAAGGTTAGCTTCTTCAGAGTGAAGAGAGCAAGGTGTGTTCCTCCTAGTTCCATAGTTCCAAGTGTGTATGATTAAGTAGATCTATAGGTTGTTGTAAGGTCTGGTAGAAGATCCATAGGGGTGTTGGTATGGTAGAATCATAAGGACTTGGTGAGGCAAGGACAAGGGTTCTATTTGAGTATGTAAGATCAGGTTGATCTGTAGGTGTGTAAGATCAAGAAGGAGATCTACATGTGGTAAGTAAGATCATTGATTTGTAGGTGTGTGTGTGTGCGTGGTCTAGGTTTTTAGGTGTTTCAAAACCAAGTTGATCTATAGGTGGCAGCAGGATCAGGGAGATCAATAACACATCAGGTAGCAAGATCAGGGGAGATCTACTTAGAGTACGGTGTGTACTCAGTCATGGAGTACATGGAGTACTTTTGTACTGGTAGTAGTGATACTGACTGGTGGTACTAGTAGTAGTGATACTGACTGGTTGGAGGTGAACACCAACTCTGTGTTTGAGTTGTGTGTTGGGACCGTAATTAAGAGAGTGAACTCTTGAAGGTGAATTACTGTACACTTGGTGTGGGAAGCCTGTAAGGTGTGGAAGAGTGTGGCATCTCTTCATTGTAATTTCTTTCTGAAAGAGTATTAATACAATTGGGTATTGTCTCTCATATTCTGTGTTGTTTTTGAATTCTAGTTACTTGTGATTCTGGTTAAATTCTGCATGTTTAGTTGCTTGGCAATCAATTGTGCTTCTGGGTCCTAACAAGTGGTATCAGAACAGTTTATTGTTCTAGATTCTTGACATTATAAACTTTTAAAGTGGTCCTTAATAAGGATGGTGGTTTAGGTACTTCAAGGTCCAATCTTACTGATCAAACTTTCATGGTGGAGACTTTTATTTCCCCTTTCAAGAGGATAATGAACCTAATGATGTCCGTGAAGAGATCTAATCCTTCTAAAAATTCTTGAATAAGACTTATCCCTTGAGGAATAGAGAGCAGAGGTATCCTTTGACTACCTCAATGCCTCTAAATAACTTTGGAACTCCTCTAGACACTTCTTCAATAAATGATCCAGAACCACCAAAAAGGAGTATCTCTAAACATAATGCTAATTTTCCTAGTTCTTCAAACAAGACTGGTTATAATATTGTTGAAGATATGAAGAAGATACAATCTATCATCACATTGCATGAATTAATGTAGATCATAGAACAAAGGGAACTCTTATTTGATTCATTGTCAAAGAAGTCCAATAAACCACCCAAGGCTAGCAATACTAATGTGACTATGCATAAATCTAAGGTAGAGTCCCTTCCTTTCCTGCTCACAGTTAGGATGTTTGCTAAGAGTTTTCACAATTATTTATTAGATTCTAGTGCATCCACCAATATCATGCCATTAAGTATTTTCAAATAGCTTAGATTTCCACCTATTAATTCTGATAGATTTGTTACTCAATTAGATAAATCTAGAGTCAAGGTAATTGGGGAGTTATTAAATATTCATATTTAATTGGCATCTAAGTCTAGAGTGTAGTAGTTTATTGATATCTAAGTTATTGATATTCCTGATGTTTATGGGATATTGTTAAGTATGGAATGGATTAAATCTTTCAATGACTATATGTCCATGAATTATTCACATTTATGTCTACATTGGAAAGGACTTCCAAACCAGATCAGGGTGGAAAGAGAGCTTAGGATGAAGCATATGATCACTAAGCATAATGATATCAATGAGAGGGTCAACATAATTGAGTTAGACTTAGGGGTTTTCACCCTAAATATTACAAAGGTTTTTGATCCTAAGAGTACTCATGTTTTTCCTATGATATAGAAGCTACATTTTGATGGTGTTAAGTGTAAGGCTAGATATGGGGTTGGTATTGTCCTTACTAATCTTGTTAATAAGAAATACCATGATTATTATAGACTCCAATTCCTTTGCATTAACAATCTTGCTAAATATGAGGCCCTTATCCTAGTTTTGCAATTTTCTATAAAAAATAAAGTTAAATAATTACTAGTCTATGGGGATTCATAACTAGTAGTCAACCAAGTGAGAAGCAAATCTCAATTCAAACACTCAAACCTTAAGAGTTATAAGTTCAAGGTCTAGGATCTAATTCAGTCTTTTGATGATTTTATTATTATTTCCATCCCTAGAGAAGATAACCAAGCTACTGATGAGTTAACATCTATTGTATCCAACCTCATGCCCAACCAAGACTGCCCCAACTTTAGCATTGATTTGATGCCTTATCCTTCAACCCTTGATAATGTAAATCATTTTCAAGTCTTTAGTGATGATCAATAGATATTATATTTCATGACTAATTTTGGAGCATTTGAGGCTCACATCATTGATGAGACTAATGAAAATACACTTAAAGAGGGAAAATTTGATGGTAAATTCATTCAATTGAATGACAATAAGATTCCCAAAGGCATGATTAACTCAGAGAGGCTATTTGATTAAGATAAACTCACTGAGGTTTCTAAGATTCCCAAGGTAAGTGGGAAGGACTACAATGATATTGACCTTAGACCCCAAGATCAACCCCAGTTGGGAAACATTGGAAAGGCCTGCACTAACATTGAGAACAAGAAGGCCAAGGAGATTTTAAACAAGTATAAGGATGTCATAGCATGGTCTTATGATGACTTGAAGATATTTGATCTAAGAGTCATCACCCATACTATACCCCTTAAAGAAAGTTACAAACCCTTTAGGAAAAAACAAAGGCATGTGAACCTTATCTTAGAACCAATTATCTTTAAAGAGGTCAAGAGATTACTAGATGCTATAATTATGTTTCTCATCAGGTATTCTACCTAGGTGGCTAATATGGTTCCAGTCAAAAAGAAGAATGGTGAGATTAGACTATTTATTGACTTTAGAAATTTAAACAAAACATCTAAAAAGGATAACTATCCTCTTCCCTCTCTTGATCAGGTGATACAAGTTGTTTCAAGATTAGCTATGATGTCTTTTCTTGATGACTTTTTAGGAAACAACCACGTGTTGGCTGACAAATAGGATAGGATGAAGATAACTTTCACAACCAAATGGGGATCCTTTCCCTATAAGAGAATTCTTTTTGGGATAATCAACGTAGGAGCTAATTTTTAAAGGGCCATGGGCCATGCCTTTTAGGGTCTGATTGGTAAGTGCATCATTATATATATGGATGATCTAACCATTTTTTCTAAAAATAGGGAAGATCACTTTATGCATTTATAACAAGTTTGTGAGAGATGCAGAATGTATGAAATCTCCCTAAACCCCCAAATAATCATCTTTTGTGTTATTAAAGTCAAATTTTTGGGTCATGTCATAACTAAATATGGGATCTCCATAGATCTTGAAAGAGTGGAAACTATATATAAAATAAATCCTCCAAATAGTAGGAAAGAGATAAAATCATTTTTTGGTAAGAAAAAAATTGTTAGGAAGTTCATTTCTAGATTTGCAGAGATTGTCAAGCTATTGAATGACATGATAAATAAGGATGCCAAGGTCACATGAAATGAATAATCTAGGAATACATTTAGTGACATCAAATAAGCAATTATCCAATTTCTAGTACTGATAAGTCCTAACTTTTCAAAAGACTTTTATCTCTATTCTTTTGTATCTGACCATACTATGGCTAGAGTTTTAACTCATAAAGTTGATAGATGTGATCACCCAATAGATTTCATGAGTACTAACTTTAAGAATAATAAATTTAACTATTAATTTATTGATAAATAAGCATATGCATTATTTAAGGTAATGAAGAGATTTATGCATTACATCCTTAGAAATAAGGTGCACGATATTCTACCTAACCCTACCACCAAGCTCATGCTGAGCCAAAATGAACTTGGAGAACATAGAGGTAAATGTATGTTAGTTTTATAATAATATGATAGAAATTAAAATGGAAAAATTGGTAAGGTGCCAAGGCTTGATCCAAATTATTTCTAAAATCAGACCCAATCTAATTATTATGCAAGTGGATCAACAAAAATTTCAAGCTAGTGAGTGGTATGATTCCATAATTCATTTACTAATTAATGGTATTTATCCTACAGGACTAACAAGTTAGAAAAGGAGGGATCTAAGGCTTAAGGCATCCCATTATCTGATCAAGGATGGGGTCTTATACAAAAATAAAATTAAATGGATCTACCTAAGCTATGTCTCAAAATAAGCTACAACCCACCAAGATCCTTAGAGCTGGCTACTATTGGCACCTTCCATATGAGAAGTTCAAACATGGACACCCATATAGGAATAATACAACCCACAAGATCCTTAAAGCTGGCTACTATTGTCCAACCATTTTCAAAGGTTCTCATATGCATGTGAGGGAATTTCACTCCAACTAGATCTTTAGCACCAAAGAGCCTAAGGTAGCAATACCTTTATAACCAATCATGGTTGATAAACCATTTTCCCAATGGGGGTTGGACTTTATAGGGTTAATAAATCCTAATTCATCAAAATTTCACAAGTATATCATGACTGGCATAGATTATTACATAATGTGGACTAAAGATGTAGCTACCAAAAAATGTAGGAATGATGAAGTGATCAATTTCTTGGAAGAGAACATTTGTACTAGATTTCAAACCCTAGTCTCTTTGGTATGTGATAATGGATCTACATTTATATCCATTAAGATGACTAAATGGGTGTATGATAATGGCATTTGTCTCAAATTTTCATCTAATTATTACCCTCAAGGAAATGGAGTTTCTAAGTCTACCAACAATAAATTAATGAAATCAATTAATAAGTATGTTGCAAACAAGCCCAAGACTTGGCATAAAATTCTTAATTATACATTATAGGAAGATAGGAAAAGTATCAATAAAGCCTTATATTCATCACCATTTCTATTGGTGTATGAACAAGAACCTGTCTTCCCTATCACTCTCAAGTTACCCATGTACAAATTCATGAAAAAATATATGGAAGAAGGCTAAAAGTTTTAAAATTCAATATTTTTAGACATCATCCAAATGAAATATGCATGTGAGAATGATTTTTTAATTTTAGCAGACACCAGACCATGATGAAAATGTGGTTTGATAAAATATCTAAGATCAAGGTGTTCAAATAAGGGGATTTAGTTCTCATTTGGGACAAAGTATCTGAGCCTAAGGGCAAACATGATAAGTTCACACCTTTATGTATTAGTCCATATCATATTGTATGAATAATGGGAGACAACACCTTTAGACTCAAATACTTACAAGGATAAAATTTCTTATCACCCACTAATGGGCAATACCTCAAGCATTACTTCTCTACTACTCCTAAGGTCTTTATGGAGTAAATTTTAAGATGTTTAGACTTAGTGTAGGTAGGCTGGTTCATTTCTTTCATTTAATTCTTTCCTATCCATTATTTATATATAATCATGTATATATCTATCTATTTATTTTATCTCTTGCTTTATTGATTTTATTGTGTGTTTGATTTTTTTTCCTTGTTCCTTATTTCTAATAAGTCCTTTTGAAGAACCCTGAGCTCAAAAGTTTATTTAGTTTTCTTGAACCTTTAGAGTTTAATAATGTGGATGTGAACCTAATAACATACGCTAACGATGGTTCTAAAATGTGAGCCTAATATTGTTATTTGAAGAAATTGGTAAAGAATAATTAAAGAGGCAAACTATTTCATGATATCCTAAACATTATCTTGACCTAAATTTGGTTTTAATAAGATTTGCACTTGTAGGATGAAATCTAAATCGATTGAGGCAAAATCTTGCTTACACTTAATAAACATCTTTTCCTAAGATAATGGTTGTAGCGATGGGTGATTATATGAGGATCAAACACTTGACCAAATCCTTAAACCTAGGTACCCTAGCTCCCAACCTTGTTTAAAGCATAAAAGATCCAAAAAATACAAAAATAAGAATACAAAGCAAAATCAAAAGCTTTTCAAGCATAGGTGATTCTAGTAATCTCCACAAGGGCTATAAACACCTGGGTAATAGTGGATAAAGTCCATGAGTGGAGCTAAATTCATCTTTATCAAGGCTATAGATTCCTAGTTGGTAGCAGAGTAATTCTCAAGCCTTCCCTAAACTAGAAGCATGGGTCTTAATGAATATCTAAACATGCTCCAAGTTAGTGTTAATGATTAAGGAAATGAAACCTAGAAGTTATCCCCTGAATCCCATGGAAAATAGTAAGTGAAATTAAATCACACACACAACATGGCTATGTCTTAATGTTTGATCCTAATTTTGCAAGTACAAGTTTTTTTTCAACCATAAAGTGATCTAGATAATGGCATTGATCAAGTAGAGTGTATTACTTAGTTGTTTATCTAAACTAGAGTCTCTAAGTTCTAACATATTGCTATGTTTTCCCCAAAATTCACTATTTGTTGAGGTCAACATACCCCCATTTTTGAAAATTGGGACCTTTGAGATATTTTGAACCTTAACCCTAAAAGCATGGCCTATTTTGAACATTATTAGAATTTGAAGATCATCCACTTTGATAAGATTGGCTTACTGAGTTATGTTTTTCTTTAATCTTTCCTAAATTTTCTAATAATTAGTCTTCATGTCTTAAAGATGCAAGTCTCATGGGGTCATTTCTGGTAGATTCATGTTCTAAAACCCTGGCATAAACCCCTAGTTCAAATTTGAATTTGGTGGGAGTACATTGGTGGGAATATTTTTAACTTGTTTTGGACTTAATCCCCAATTTTTATGTTAAGACTTGATCATGTTTTTTAACACAACCAAACCTTAGCCTTAAAATTATGCCTTGGTCCCTTTTATTCCCCCTTATGTTTCCTATATCCCTAATGTCATCTAATGTTATGTTGATAGGGTCCTTTTTTATTTTTTAGCATGGTCCCTTTATAACCTACTTAGCCTAAAACCTTAATGCTAAGGCCCCATTCATGTTTATTAATATGAATAACACCTTAGTCTAAATGCCTTATCTTGAGTTTATTTTATCCTAGATCCTAACTTAAATATCATGCATTTTGTAGGATCCAATGATTCATGTTTCATCATGCCACATTTTAATCCAATGGAGCAAGAAAAAGCCTAAGAAACTAAACACTTATTCCTTTGGACCAATCATTTTCAAATAAATGGATAAAAATCAATGTCTCATGCTTCATCAAGATCGAGGATTAGACAGAGTGAAGGCATCATTGAAAATTCAAAGCCCCAAGAAGCTCTACACAGTTGCCATATGACACTCTTGCATTTGAGACTTTTAAAGCAAAGGGTCCTACATATTAAAAAGAACCAATCACATGCAACTACTTGGATCACAATTGTGGCTTTTAATTGGATAGATAAAATTGACTCTGAGATCTTAAGAAGCCCTGTGGAGTCACCATATGGTGCTCCCACATTAGAACATAGGAACTTGACAAGCTTAAATTTGACATTTACACAATCATCATTTGATGTCTATGAGGTTATCATTAATGTCCATGTGACCATCAAATTTAAACCCATCAAACCTTAAATAATTCATGAGCTTAAATTTAATGTCCTCAAGAACATTATTTGAACATCCACGAGACTACCATTGATGTCTATGAGGATATAAGCTTGTTTAACATTTTTATTTAGACAAAAGGGGCATGTTTTATGTCATTTGAGGGGTCATTTTTCTTTAAAACTTAGCATAAAATGCTTTAACCTAAGTCCATTTATGTTTATTAATATGAAGTAGAATTAGGTAAAAGCATTTTAGCCTAAGTTATTTTATGTCTATGCAGTGATTAAAGCTCATACACCTTGCAGGATCCAATGATCTACACTTCAACATGGTAGATGATCCAATGGTGAAAAATCACCGATGAGTTTTCAATGAAGTTATGAAATCTCACAAGCTTGACACATGGCGATGTGCATTTAATATGTGACTAATAAAGTTGCTAAAACTCAAAAATCTTATGAAGATGCCAAGTGGCACAACTAAGGGGCTTGATACCAAAAAGAACCAATAACAAGAGATGGCCTAGATTATAATCAATGACCTACAATGATCTAAGGAACTTGATCTAATATCATGAAGCAAAAGTCATTTTTAAATGCCAACGGCTAGTGCTTCCAAGGTATTTATGAAAAATGCCATGAAAAGTGTCAAATAAGTGCCATACAAGCAAAAAACAAAAAAATAAGAGATCTTGTGTGCTCAAAATGTAAAGGTATAAATGTGAAGGTCAAAATCAAATCTGGGGCATGTATAAGCCTAGGTCTAGATAAGTTACCATAATTAAATATTCAAAGCCCTAAAAATTGCATAAAAAGTCCTAAGTAAACTTGGATTAATTATAACAAATCTAAAAGAAATTCAAATGTGATTTGAGCACAAAATGAACTAACCCATAGACCATTTTCAATCTGATTGAGAGTGATTTACAGGCATAGAAGATATGGAAGATTAGAGGCAAAAATTGAGAGACAAGACAAAATTATATCTATCTACAGATAGTGAGGGAAGGGTTTTCAAGGATACTAACCTAGACACTACAACCTTGAACACTAGAAACAATAATTTATCTAAGCTCTTCTGGACCATTGAGGAGATGCAAACCATCACTAAAGAAGAACGAAGGATTACCATAGTCATCAGGAGGTACTATGACCCAGTTAAAATTCAAATGGATGGTCTCTATCATGTTGTTTCTAAACTAGAGGTTCTTTATTGCATTGATATCCTTGCTCCCATTTTTGTAGATTATAGAATTAAAATGCCAGGATCATTCATGAGGGTAGATCTAGGATAGTTGCATATATTTCCCCACTAGCCTTTGAGAGGTATTATAAACTTCCAAAACCCCATGTGGACCTACCCATCATAAAGGAATGGACTGGAAAGAATGATCTTGATACCATCCTTAGGCCATGGCTACTCCAAGGAATCCATGTGATTTGAGACCCTATTGGCAACATCCTAGTTACCCAATTTAGGAATAAATTAGGGTAATTATGACCTTATTGAATAGAATAGCTAGAGCCCCTTCAACTACATTTGTTAGTAAGATTTGGGTATCCTATGTCTAATTCATGGTAGAAAAATGGATCACTCCCTTAATTAGAGATATGATCAACATCTACTTAGGGAGACAATTTATAGCCATCAAGAAAAAGAATAAAAACTAATTCTTTATGATGTTCTATCTATTAGACACTCTGCTAGCCTTCACCCAGATCCCTCACCTTAAAAAATGTCACCTGAAGGTAGATTCACAATCTCTCACCATTATTCAAATCTACATATCTTTAAATATAGACACCACATGTAGTTCATTTGTGATTGTGTCTATCCCTCTTTGGTAGAAGCCATCATAGGGATACTAATGCCCAGGGTAAGCCCTATAATCAAGAAGTATGTGGAAATAATGGGAGACATCTAGTTGTATCTAGATTGTACTATGATCAAAATTGAAGGGATTTTGACTCAACCTTATAAGTTGCATGTCTATGTTTCCAAAAAATTAGTAGACCAGGAAATTGCATGTCAAATTATTCATGGTGTTGATGGAGTATGCAAGGATAAAATATAAGGTCTCCTTCATCCCTTACCTTTAATAATTAGTAGAATAGTTTTGCAAGATTGGAAACATGTGGACACCATTACCAAATACAAAAATTCTTTTGGATTTTAGCTATATGATCTGAGGCATTGGGATCTTTATGATCAAGTAGGAAAGCATTTGAAGAGCAAATAGTTACCTAAGCTAGTTTATGTGCATCAACCTAGTCCATATGATTCTCTACACATAAGGGCTAGTAATTTTGAATAATTACAAGTTAGGCTCAAGAATCATAATGTTAGACTTGAGCTTAGATTAATTATTAATGAAAATCCACAAGGAGACATATGGAAAATGACACTTATTCAATATCACTTGATGCTTGGACCTTCCAGACGACCTCAAGAGCAATCATAGATATAAATTTAACCTCAATCACATAATACACAAGGTCTTGGTAAGGAGAAGTTGGAAGAGAGTCCTGGTGAGGGACCTTCATCTTCAATTGAGCCTCAAAGACCAAGGTCCCCCATAGAGTTCTTGGATATAATAGATATGGATCCCAATGAAATAGTAGAGGATACACTTAGAGTGCTAGCTGAAGTTTATGGTTTAGAAGAAGAAAAAAAACAAAAGGAAGAACCTCAAGCCCAAGTAGAAGAGGTTGAACTTGAAAAAGGAAAATAAGTTGATTTGGATTTAGTTCTAGCAGCACCCCCACAAAAAAGAGAGGCAGAATTAGCCTTGGTCCCAGTTGGATCAAAGAGGCAAAAGTTGACTTTCACTCATGAAAAAAGTGAAATAAAGTTATTTAGTGAGAAATACCCTATTAATGGACCAATCATATGTAATTGGTTTATATATGGTAAAATTCATAATATTCCCACTTTATCTCACTCTTGGGTGTTGACCCAAACTATTAACATTGATTTGCATTATAATATCAAGCCATGGATAAGGAATTTGCTAAAAGAGGAAGAAAAAAGAAGAATAATGACCACTATAAGGTTAGAAAGCAAGTAGATGGATGCTCCAAGAGAATAAATTAGCACAAGGATAGAGGTCTCAGAACCTCCAAAATACATAGAGTCATCTAATACTATGTAATTCAATCCAAAGATAGTTTGATTAGAGAGAGTAACAACAAGAAAATCCATGATGGGGACTAAAGAGTACACATTCCAAAGGGTTGATCCATTTTTAGGCTTAACTCTAGTTAAGGTACAATAACTTGGTGAATTCCCCATTAATGAAGAGGATGTTGAAAGCCTAGCTAATGCTCATTTAGCTCAAGTTAGTGCTAGTATTTGGGGGATGAAACAAAGGATACATAACATGGAAAAAGAAAAGGATAATTTAGACCCAAGCTATCTTATTAGTACCTGAGTCCATATTAAGATGTTTGAAGCATCATTGTTTGATATGTTTGACTTCTTGAAATTAATGATGTTAAGATAGGATGCATTGAGCCAACAAAGTAAGCTGGCCAAAGGATTGATGATAGAGTGGTAGGATGTAGAGGATAAGATAAGGGATCTCATCAATATACTAATTAGGAATAGAATTCCTAAATTTAAAACCATTATCTTAGCCCACTTAAATGCTATATTATGGATAGTGGTGGATAATATCCAAGGTTTAGGTACTTGATCTGTAGGTTTGGATAGACTCTTAAAGGATGATGAAGAGTTGATTGCCTAGATTAAGCAACTCCTTGGCACCATGTTGGCTAATCCTTCAAATTTTACATCCTTGGGAGTTATTTATGATGAGGAATATAAGCATAGAGTCACTTTGGTAATGTATTAAGTAAGGGGAAAAATCTAAGTTCAATCAGGTAGTGACAACAATAAAATTTTGGGCATGATCTTCACTGCTAAAGAAAAGATTATAGAAGCTAGAAGCATCAAATAAGTTATGGCAAGGGATCATAGAGACTTTGTGTACTTAGATGACTAAGAGTATTTTTGTCTCCTAAATCCATCTATGTATTTGTATCTTGTCAAAGAGTAACATCAAAGAACTATGGAGCTTCTACAAAAGCAACAGGGTAGTCCTTCGGTAATGGGACCGTCAATTAGTTAATATTCTTTTTTTGTAAAAACATAGTAATATTTGAAAATAGAATATTCTTATGTAAAGGCACATGTTATTTTGTTAGTGTGTTTCCTCTAGGTTAGTTTAGTTTGGAAAAGCAAGTGTATTCTAGAATGTTTTGAAAAATGATAGTTGTCCTTATATTTTATACATTTGTATATTGTAGCTGATTGGTACACTACCTTGTCTTCCTGTAAAAAGTAGTACTACCATCTTGTAAAAGGAGATATTTTTGAGAAAAATTGTATTCTTGGAGGAGTTAATACAATCAAAGAATTTTGAAAGGATTTTCTAAATTTGTTTGTGTCAATTGTTACATGCTTTTCTCTCAACTGTTAGTCTTAAGTCTCAAATTTGAATAGTTTATATGAATTTTGAGTTACATATTTTATTACAAGGTTGCTAATTTGTGCTTATGATAGATTAGTTGAAGGATCTTGAGTTTGATTCATTTCATTTTTTTTGTATTTAGATGTGTTAATGTTATTTGAGTGTGGTAGTAAATCTCTAAAGTAAATTTAGCTCTTATAATTCTTCATATCATCCTTCAAGGTTTGTCTGGTGTGTAGTGAGATCTAAGCTTATGCTATTTTACACTATATGTTGGTTAAATGTATACTCAGTTGAAATTGAAACTTTGTCATAATGTTTCAAGGTAAGATCAGTAATCACTTATTTTCTTTCTACCTTACCTTTCTCTTTTGCTTATTTTTTAACTAGATCACTTTAGTTTAGACTTCATTGTAATTATCCATTTAGATTAGTCTGTAGTTTTAAGCTTTGATCATAAATCACTAGTATTAGCATAGATACTTACAATTAGAAAATATTTGGTCCATGGTGGCTCCCAACCACCACTTAATATAAATTTTGTGGAACAAGTTAAACATTGTTCTACCTCTATTTCACCATAGGTAATGTAAGTTGCCAAAACCTACTACTCATGCTCTAAATTCCTAGAATTTGAAAATAAGAAGTGTTCTTTGAATACTAAGGACACTTGTGATACATTCAGAGGAATCAACAAGATGTAACTTTGATTTTGATTAGGAATTAAGTGTATATAAATTTTGAGAGATTGGGCATTGTTCTGCTACCATCTAGGTGTCCATAGCCTTAACAAAGATACCTTTGATTAATTTTTCTTTCTTATTTCATATTTTCCATTGATGTGTGATACAATGATATTCTTTTATCATGTAGGATTTTAATCCTATTTGATTTTATTTTTGGATTCTAGATTATGCCTTTTATTTTTCTTTTTTCTTTTCTCTTTTTTGCTTTCTAATCGAAAAGAGGGAAGAATGTGACCACCATGAGATGGTATTAGTAAAATTTCATTAATCAAAATGTCCCTTACAACTTTACCCATGTCAATGGTTATTACCTCAAAAAAGTATTAGCATTTAATATGCATTAAACCCAAGGGAATAAGGAGAGCCTTATAAATTTACACAAAACTATAGGAGCAAATTTTACATACCTGATATAATCATTAGCTTTGTAACATAGTCATGAATAACTCTCTCTTTGCTTTTCTAGGTTAAGAATTCTAAACTACAAGATGCAACACCACCAATTCAAGTTAAATTCAAAAAAAATAGGCTATTATTTGATTATACCATGAGTGATTAATTATATTACCATGAAATAAAAAAATACTATAGAAAATGGGAAACTACTTAAAACAGAACCACTAGACTAAGCAAAGAAAACTATAGAAAGCAAAAGCAGCCAATCTAGAAAGCAAAAACTAATCTAATGGAAGAAAATGAATAAAATAAGGAAGCTAACTAAAAAATCAAATCTAACCTACTCCTACCTCTATCATAACATCCATTGTTACTCAAAGACCTCTCTAGATGAAACAACCATGAAGTAATGCTTTAAAAACTATCCATTGACTAGATATGTCAATGTGTTTCCTTATAGTTCCTTCAAATGAAAATAATTGGTACCCAAGATCTTAGAGATATGATATGGTCCTATCCATGGTAGGTGAACTTATCATGCATTCTTTTCTTTTCATGGGATTTTATCCATAGAAGCACCATGTCATAAATCTTGAATGATTTAGATTTGGCTCTCTTATCGAGCCATATTTTGAATACGTCATGATGTTTGTTAAATTTTTTCAATTCTTCATTCCTATATTATTCCATTTAAATTATTTACAACAATATATACTCTATCTTCTCATTAGGTTTCATGTATTCCTGTATAAATTGATATGTTAGTATCTTTAGCATGATTAAGAACATTGGCCATTTCTTATAAACTAGTAAATGTGTCAAGGCTTTAAAGGCCTACTTATATCAAATTTAATTTTCATAGAGTGTATATTTTAGTAAGAGATGCCACTCTCTAGGCTTATCTATAATAGAATTATTGATAATGTCAATGAGGTTCTTGTTGGTCAATTTAGCTAACCCATTCCTTTATGGGTAGTGATTGGAGGATGATCTAATTGTCATGGTCCCATTTGATAAACTTAGTTAATTGAAATGTTGTCCCATTATCACAAAATAAATAAATAGATGTGTTAAACCTGGTTGTAATATGTTATTCAATGAAACTCATCATATCTTAGGATCTTGAGTTTTTGGTAGTTATTACCTCAATCCATTTAGTGTAATAATTTGTAATGATGAGCATAAACCTATGCTTAATTGAATAATTTAGGTTTATGACACCAATGAAATCTAATACCCATTAGAAAAATGGCTTACCTTCAATCATAGGCTATATGAGCATTGTTGTGTGCACCTCTCTTTTTTCTAAGACATAACATTCATGGCATGTCCTTACATGGAAGTGATTATACTTGAAGACTATTGTCCAATAGTATCCCATTCTAAGTATTTTATGGGATGTGTTATTTCTAGACGTATGTCCACTACCAATCTTCTGATGTAGATTTTCCAGAATGTCTTATGCTTTTTCACTTGACACACATCTAAAATAGATGCCTTCATATTTCTTCCGAAAGAGGATGCCATTCCTAATCATATAATGAGTATGTTTGAGCCTA